>SNQJ01S0037711.1:57260-111060 GCA_010110895.2 Picea sitchensis
AGTCTTTGACTTGGAAGACCATATTCAAAGATTACCCCCTCAACTTGTGTTTCAAATACAAGTTGTTGTTGCCGACAAGAACATTTGTTGAACTATTATTGATGAGGGTGCCTCTACGTGTGTAATGTCTCTTGCTTGTTGGAAATCCATAGGCTCTCCTCCTTTAAATGAATCACAAAATACTTTGAAGCCTTTAATGGCTCTGGTTTTAAGCCTTACGGTGTTCTTCCATCGTTTCTCGTTACTCTAGAAGGTAAGACAGTCCAAGTTGAAGTGGAAGTTTTCGACGCTCCCTTAGATTATAATCTTCTGCTTGGTCGTAGATGGATTGATTCCATGCGTGTTGTTGTGTCCACACTTTTCCGTGTAGTACGCTTTCCTCATCAAGGAAAGCTTGTTACGGTTGACCAACTTACCTTCTTTAATTCCAATACTCATACTGGAAATGTGTCGTTTATAGCTAAAACCCCGCTGGGTTACGAGAATGTCGGTGTAGGCCTTTTAAAAGACTCTTCGTTAATGGGTACTTTCCCCATTCCACCCCCACCCGATGTTCCACGCTCATCCGTTGCTGCTATCAATATGATCTCTGTTGTACCTCATGAACTTCCTGTGTCTTCTGACCCTTGGATAGTCCCTGATCCTGGAGATCACACTCGTTTCGGCGACATTATGTCGTTAAGTCCGGTTGAGTCTGTTTATCATGCCATTCAATCGGAAACACCTTCTACGATTTATTTGGATGAGTTGTCTCCCGATCCTTTCCATGTCATCTTTCCCACTGACGAGATGATCATGTCTATCATGGAGGACACCCCTTGGGACGACGGACATCATCGTTCCATACTGTTTCTAGAACAACAGACTCTCAAGAACTACCAATGAATTTCGACTCCGTCGACCGTTGTGGTCATATTTCTCCCACGATTCCCATTGATATATCAGTTAAACCTGGGATAGTTGAAAATGTTCACATTGGAGCTTCGTGTTCTCCGGCTGAAATCGTCACTTATACCTCTTTGTTTAAATAATTTCATGACATCTTCGCATGGAGCTATGAAGAGATGCCCGGTATCAACCCTGCTATTGTTTTACATGAGATAAAGACATACCCCGGAGCTAAACCAGTCTGGCAGCGCCTTCGCCCCGTCCATCCACGTAAAGCGACAGCTATCAAGCTCGAAGTTGAAAAAATTCTCAAAGCCATTTTTATTTACCCCGTGGCTCTGACAGAATGGGTTTCCAACCCTGTACCGATTGATAAGAAAGGTGGTAGTATTCATGTGTGTGTTGATTATAGGGATATTAACAAAGCCTGTCCAAAAGACAACTTTCCAACCCCTTTTGTTGACCAGATTGTCGATGACTGTGCCGGAAGTGAAATCTTCTCTCTTATGGATGGTTTCTCTGGCTATAATCAAATTAACATCGCTCCTGAGGACCAACATAAAACCGCTTTTATTTGTCCTTGGGGTAATTTTTCCTATAGAAAACTTCCCTTCGGTCTTAAGAATGCTGGCGCGACGTTTCAACGTGCTATGTCTTATGCTTTTCACGATATAAAGCATATCGTTCAACCTTATTTGGACGATTTACCTGCTCATTCTTTACGCCAAGTCGATCACCCCACTCACCTCCGAGCAATTTTCGTTCGTTGTCGGTTCTATCGCATTCGCTTAAATCCTCATAAATGCATTTTTTGCGTAGAATATGGCCGTCTTCTAGGTTTCATTGTTTCATGACAAGGGATTCGGGTAGATCCTATTAAGGTCAAGGTAATTCTTAATCTTCCTCCTCCTTCTTCACTGCGCCCGTTACAAATTTTGCAGGGGAAAGAAAACTTTCTTCGTTGTTTCATTCCTAATTACACCAAGATTACTCGTGGTTTTACCCGGCTATTAAAGAAAGATTCTGAGTCTGTTTGGGATTCTATTGCCAACAATTCTTTTGAAGCTTTGAAATTGTCCCTCACACGAGCTCTGCTTCTCTTTCCTCCGGATTATAGTCGTGATTACTTTCTTTATCTTGCTGCCTCTGAGTATACTATCGGCATGGTTCTAGTTCAAGAGGATGATGCACACGATGAACATGTTATTTATTACTTGAGTCGAAGTCTATCATCAACTGAAATCAAGTATCAACATGTTGAAAAATTGGCTTTGGCTGCCATTCAAGCCGTTCAACGCTTTCGGCATTATATCCTTTCCAGGAAAACTACAGTGATTTCACATTGCAACCCTATGCAACACATTTTGACTCGTCAATTTCTAGGGGGCAAGTACTCCAAATGGATTGTCATACTCCAGGAGTTTGACTTGGAATTTGATCGTGCCACGTCTAAGAAATCCTTAGTTTTCACTGAATTGATATGTGATTTTCCTCACTCTGCCACAGAAAATGTAGCGGTAGATTTATTGCCCGATGAATCTCTTTTTCTCATAAGTACTGACGATCTTTGGTATGGAGATATCATTATATATCTCCAAACCCAGAATTTCCGGCCTGCTTTGTCTGGTAATGAACGACGTTGTGTTCATTATCAAGCAGTCAATACATTATCCTCGGGGATACTCTTTACCGTCGGGGAATTGACTCTGTGTTTCGACGTTGTTTTACTTTTGATGAAGCCGAGAAAGCTCTGAATGACTGCCATTTTGGAGCATGTGGTGGTCATATGTCTGGGTATGCTACTACTCAGAAGATCTTGCACGCAGGATATTTTTGGCCTTACTTGTTCAATGACTGCATTACTGTTGTTCAGAAGTGCCATGCTAGACAGACCTACAATAAAAAAATTCGGTCACATCTTGCTCCTCTTCATCCTATAGTCTCAGTTGGTCCTTTTGAAAAATGGGGCATTGATTTCATGACATGTCACCCTCACTCGGCCGGGGGGCATGGTTACATCATTGTAGCAGTTGATTATTTTACTAAATGGGCCGAGGCGATGTCGACCTTTGATAATACTGGAAAGACTGTAGCGTGGTTTCTTTTTAACCACGTTATAGATCGTTTTGGTGTGCCCCAAGCTATCGTTACTGATCACGGTAGTCATTTTAGGAATTTTATGATGTCTGAACTTACGGAAAAGTTGGGTCTTCGTCATGATAACTCAACACCCTATTATCCGCAAGTTAATGGCTAGGTCGAAGAAATCAACAAAGTTCTTATAACTATGCTTCGACGGATGATAGGAATTCATAAGACAAGTTGGCACACGATGTTGTTTTCAACATTGTGGGCATATCAGACATCGGTCAAATCCGCTACTGGGTTTACACCCTTTCGATTAGCCTATGGCGTGGAAGCCATTCTTCCAATAGAATGTGAGATACCTTCTCTGAAGCTAGTTGTCGAACTCTTACCCAATACTTCAGCTAAAGAAGAGCATCTGTTGTATCTGATGCGATTAGACGAGACTCGACGTGATGCCACTTTAGTAATAGAAGCCTAGAAGAAACGTGTCAAGGCGTAGTATGAAAAGCATATCAAGCCTCGTGTTTTCTCTAAAAGAGATCTTGTTCTTCTGTATGAACAGGATAAAGATGTCTTAGGAGCTGGGAAATTCGAACCAATGTGGCATGGTCCTTACATTGTTAGTCGAGTTTTGGAAAAAGGAGCGTATGAGCTGGTTGATTACGATGGTATACCTTTAAGTGAACCCAGGAATGGATTGTACTTGAAGAAGTACTATGCATAAGTCATTTGTGCAAAAGTACTTGTATTTTATATATCATACTTTGTGTGTGTTACTTTAGTTTGCTTTTGATGTTATCTGGTCTCTTCCCTTATGTGACGTTGTGTTTGATTACCAGATGTCGGAGTCTTCGCTACCCTATATTGGCTTCGCTGATGGTGCTAGACGTAGTACTCGGAACTTAGCTTCCACTGCATGGGCAATCTATGACCCAACCAACGAACTTATCTCTTTACAAGGTGTATGTCTTGGTCGTGCAACCAACAACATTGCAGAGTATAGCGTCATTATTGAATTATTGGTTAATGCTATCTTGCTCGAAATTCGTCATTTGGTTGTGCGACTCGACTCGCAGCTTGTGGTACTATAGCTAAGTAATGTTTACTCTATTCGAAGTCCTACTTTATTACGAGTGTATTTGCGAATTCACCTCTTGGAACGATATTTTGATTACATTGAATATCAGCATATTCCTAGATGTCTTAATACATTAACAAATGCATTAGCTAATTATGTATTGGACATGAATTTGAATCATTTATAAATCGAACACATTAAAATTCACACGATGTAAAGTAAGCCGGTAGAAACCATTTGTATATATAACGATCAAAAGAGTTTGTTTTTACAAAAAGTTTGTCCGAAGACCAAAATATCAAAAATTGAAGCTTATAGCTTCTAGAAGGTAACGTCATGGATGACGTTCACAGTAAAACACTACTGCCCTAGAAACTCTGCAAAGCAGTCGGCCCATAGTTGTTGACACCCCTACAGTGTGACGCTGATCGCGTCGTGGAATCTATTCCAGAGTCATATCTGGAATGTCTGCTATAAGACCCTCTAAATTGTGTTCCACAACCTGGTAATCTTCAACATACTATGGTACTACTGCTGTTGCTTCTCCTCATCGTTGGATACAAGAACTTCCAGGAGGTCTATATGGTCCAACATCTATGTTATCAACAAACGTTTTGTGTTAGTCTTTGGATAAATATATAAAACAAAAACATTTGAATATTATAAAAAATCAAAAATATTTAAAAAGAGAAAATTTGTGTACTTCTTACCGAGGTCTCCCCACTGAGCGTCCTCAGGTAGTTCTAGATCCGGATCTCCTCGGAAATCCAACCTGGCATAAGCGTAGTCGTCGACCATCAGCATCTATTTTTGCAACCAGTCAAAGAAAATATCGTCATATTTGACGATGGGTCCTGCCACGTGCCGGGCCATAAGCCGACACCATCGCAACATCCTCGGATCCCTAGGACCCAGAAAGTCCCACTCAGCCTGTAGTATGAACATGGGGACTCTCTCCAGAAAGAAAGACACTAACAAAGATCCATATCCAAATTGTTTCAGTTCACCCCGCCTGCACTTGTTCAGTTGTCTTTTGATACTGCGCAACACTGCATCAGCCCAGTTAAATACTCGGGGCTCGGTACACTCGATGGCGTACTGGAAGTAGCTTTGCAATGCCATATGTGGAGCAAAACTTCCAGCCATCCAAGAAATCATGAAGAGAATAGTGCGGAGAGTCAAGTCAGTTACTCCCCAGATTGCCACCTTCCCTTTCTTTCTTTCGGCCTCAGGTACACAGTATTGATTGCAATATTCACCCATTTTCAACCCGCCACCTCTGCTGCCGGTCAGACTGATATGAGACCCGCGCCTGGATAATCTGGTCAAGAAATATATGTCCTCGATATCAATGGTTAATATGTGAGCTCCTACATTGAAAACTTGCTGGTTTGGATCCCACATACGGACTAGATACTCCAGTAATCGGACTTGGGCTCTCATGCCCGGGATACGAAAGTATTTTAAGAGACCACAATCTCTTAATGCAGCTATGGTGGGAGGATGATTCTCGGCATTTGCGTTATCCTCCTCATGTTCTCGTTCTCTCCACTCAAGCACCATGTTTGTGGTTATTTACCTACATAAGAAACATATAAAGAGGATTAATGATCTTATTCATGAAATAAATATTTTTTATTGGCTTAACTTTTCAAAAAAATTTGAGTTTTGCGCTGCTCGCAGGTGCCATATTATGCACAGTGCGAACATCTCGTAGGTGACTTAAGGCCCACCTGTGAGAACGAGTCATTCTTGCAGGTCCCGTATGGGCCACCTGCGAAAATGCCTCCATGCATATATGGTTCAAAAAATAACTTAGAACAGAACTTTTAACCAATGAAATCAAAATTTTAAACCATGAAAAGATCAGGAATGAAGAACTTACCAATATTCTGCTGACGGCTCGTCAAATGATCACTCGTAGCTCCCAAAAATCAACGCTGAGTTTAGAGGGTAAAATGAGGGTTTTTGGAACTCAATGGTGAAAATATGAAATGATATGGTAAATTTGGTTATTTACTCATTTAAATTACTTTTTACTATGTCAATTTTGGGTTTTTATGTTTATCTATTATTTAAAACTAATGACTAATGTGAAAATGAGTTTAATGACTTGCAGGTGTGAAATATTGATGATTACAAAAAGGATATGGACATATTTTTCTCTGTTATAGTGTGATTTTGATTGTTTTTTATGGTCTTTTACATAAAACCTCGAGCGTCTTTTTGTCCATTCTTGTGCTCGTAAAAACATAGGAACGTGGTCGAGCATAGTTTTATCTCTTTTTAGGGCTCATAAGGTTATACAAAAAAGGAACCCCCCTGGAGTCCTCTTTAAGCTCTTTTCAGACTCTCTAAACATGAAAAGATCGTCGAGCGACATTGCTATTTTCACGCTCGCTAAAGTATTTGAAGTACGCGTCTGGTGAGCGATAATTTATCTCTTTTTCGGTCTCGTTCAGACTATATTACGAAAAAGGAACTGAGAGAGTTCTATTTTAAGTGTTTTTCCAAACTCTATAATCTTGAAAAACCTTCGAGTTTACTATCTCTAGACTCATTAAACAAACATTGATAGACCCGTGATGGGACCGAACCACTCCTTCTTAGGGTTCGTTAAAAATACTCCGAGGGACTTATCTGAAGGATGAGATTATATCAACAAGCACATGTGATCCTCTTCAAGATTGTGTAAAAATAAAGAGGTACTTGCCAGAAATGGTGGGGGAAAATTTGGGAAAGGGATATGTTTCATCTTCGTATTGATTGGCAGTAAGAGTTGCTCTTGAACATGACACCCCCTATTCATCATTTGAAGCCGGTTTGGGAAATCCATTTGTCTCTTTCGATTGATTACAAGGTCACTTCATGTGTCGTCTTTGAGTCAATGCTTCCAAATCATTGGTCGTGTCATTCATATGTTCAAGAGAATTCCATCTGAAACCTATATTGAGTCGGCCATCTGCAGTTATCCATTCTCTCTGTATCGGCCTTCCCTGTGTCCAGTCCAATTTCCATATGCTCTGTTTCATTTTCAAACTCAATTACTTATTTCATGTCATTGATGGGGGATACATTAAGGCCCTCCTGTGATGAGTCTTGTTCCGTTGACTTCAGCTCATTATCCGGGATCAAGACTTAGAAATTATTTAGTACCTTGGAGCTTGCATGCCTCAATGGAAAGTTTCCTCGCTTTCGACAGTGGGTTTACATCATTGACCCCTAATCGAAAGATTCCATCGGATGTTATACATCAACTCATTTATTCACACTCGATGGATTGTACTATCGTACCTTGGGAGTCATTGACATTAATGGTGATTTCTCTCACACTTGTTAACGGTTACATCAATGACCGGTAATCAAGTGGTTTCTACCATGTTCGACGTCAACACATGTAATCACATGGTTAGATTCATACTTTGGGCGAAGAGATTGAAGACCCTGGATATTGTCTTTGTGATCCAGGTTGTGATGGAGTATGTATGATTTGTGACACATAGATCCACTGTGTATGTTTCGTGGCTATGTCCTCTTGATTAAAAATTTGTCGCATAGATCCACAGTGTATTCAAGTGGCTATGCTATATTGCGACAACATGGATCCACAGTGTATAATTGGTGGCCATGACCTTTTTTTATGATGTCATTAGTTTATGATCTGAGTATGGGAATTCCTACCTCAGAATTGGTATATATGATATTCTGCAGATGCTTGGATGTTTGCAGGTTTCCGATTAGATGTGCTCTTGGTTCTCGACACACACATGCAACTTACAAAGTCTATCGACTGTCACTAGTTCCAATCTCAGACTTTGGGGGGCATTCTGTTATCCATAATTTTGGTTTTCATGCTGATGTAATAATGATGGAGAACTCAGGCTCTTCACTAGAACTCTTTCCTGAGAAAAGTTGCCTTTGTCTCTTTCCAGAAATCATATTTTTAAGAGAGGTTCGTAGGCTACCCATATATTTTCCTACGAGAATGCATGACTTTCACAGGCTGCATTAAGATGGGGTGAGAGAAGTTCGCACTGTACCTAACTATCAGGGTGCGAACATCTTCTAAAGGGAGGAAAAAGATAAATTCTCGAACCTTCTAGAAGGGTGAGTTGGCATTCGAATGATTATCTAAGTACTGGATTTCTTGATATCTTGGGATCTTTCCTATCCAAGTAACTAATCTATTCTCTCCTATATATTGAGGGGAATGTTCATGGAAAAGGTTACAAGTAAAATAGCAAGATAATTATTGGAGAATTAGTGCAAGATTGTATGAAGGACCGATGCTACAATAGCTAGGAACACCAACAAGGTTATCAAAAGTGGTTGATCTTCTTCATGCATGAGCAAGTGTGTGTGTCAGAGCTAGGAGCCATCGAAAGGATATTTGCAGCATCAAGGCTCAGGTTGTAAGTCTTACTTTCTATCAATTTAATACAGTAATATGTCCCTTTCCCATAAAGCTGATGTCACTTTATTACATAACTCCTTGACCATATGTATAGATTAACTATTGAATATATTGAGTTGTCTTCACTTCGATTGGTTTGTACTGTTGTGGTCTTGATAGTATAAGAGAATTGGAGCGAAGCTGGACAACAAAGACCCAAGGAAGCGATCACAAGGTATGTTCATGATTCTAGCCTCCTAGTTCATTCATTAGTCTAAATATAGGGAAAGAGTATTATTTTGTCCTGCTTTGTTCTAGATCCAGGTGGATCTAGGGAGATCGGTTTGTGTCTGCACTTATGGATTAATCCTGAAACATTTTCCAGGGGTGAAATAATAGTCACATACCTTCTGATGAAGTTGTGATAGTGCCCTTTGTGCCCCATAATTGAGTGCAACTATTTAGTGCTTGTAGGCAGTGGCATATTCAAAATGACTGCAACCTTGGCTGGGTCTACCAACACTCCTTCTCGACATACCATGTGGCCCAACAAATTTCCATGTGGCACACATAAGATACACTTTCTGAGGTTTAAATATATATGTAGTTCCCTACACCGATCAAACATCAGTCGTAGTAGCGGTACGTGTTCTTTCAGCAGACTGTAGATCGTCTAGTCATCCATATAAACTTCTATAAATTTGTGAATAAATTATCGGAAGGTTGTTATTACAATACGGGAAAAAAATACAGGGGCATTCTTTAGACTAAAGGGAATAACATTATATGAGAATTACCCCCATTATGTTATGAATTTGGTCTTCCTTTTGTCTTCCTTGGTAATTATCACTTGGTGATACCTCGAAAATCCATCCGTAAATGAGTAAGACTCTTTCCCCTTAACTTGTTCTAGCACCTCATCAGTAAAAGTTGTGGTAAAAGGGTCATGCACACAAGCATAATTAAGGATTATGTAGTATACACATATCCTAATGTCCTTTGTACATTTGTTTCTCTAGATGACTATGGGTATAACCCAATATTCTTCTTCAACTGGAAAAATAAGTCTGGCCTCAAGCATCTTGTCTATTTCCCTCTTAACGTTCTCTTTCACCATGGGGTTAAGTGATATGGTATATGCCATACAGGTTTTGATCCTAGTTTTATTTCAATTTTCATCTCTCCCATAGCTCCTTTTATCCCTTTTAGATTTGAGAATGTCTTTGGGAATAAGTCCTCAAACTCCCGTAACAGGCTATGTATTTCTTGGATAGATTGTGCACCCCAATAATCTCCTACGACAACTATCTTGGGTTACTCGGTAGTTCCTATGTTGACTTTTCTCAAATTAAACAGATGGTTATAAGAGCTATCAATCTGACTAGGTAGAGTGTTCTTTATTTATCTACTTCCTTTTGTTTCCTTAATGCCTAAGTTTCTCAGTTCTTATCAATCATCAGGGTTTTCCAAATCCTTCTCGATTTTATAGCATTCTATGGGTATCTTTTTTGTGTCCAATTGAAGGTAAGACTAAAGCACTTCACTATTCTTGGAACATACCACTGGGTCTGATTTCCATTTACAAACATCGGTAAAAATAATTTCTTTAATTCTTTGCAGGACTATATTAAGCTCAGGGTACTTACTTGTAAAAGAGAAGTCCTTGTAAAATTGGTCTGCTAATGCTTTCCAACTGTTGGTCTACCTTCTAGTCTCTTCATGAATGTACTAGGATTTCTATATAGGACCTAGCGAATGGGGAAATACCTTAACCCAAAAGTGAGATGGTATTTCCACAACTTTCCACTGTCTTATGCATTGTTCGAAATGTGTTTTAGGATTAGACTGCCCATTGAACAGTTGTGCAACTTGAAAATCCATCTGCATCCTTGATTTTAGTTGCTCCTCATCTTGAAATTCACACTGGATAGCATGCTTCACATCCTCTCGGCTCTTAATTACTACTTTGTGGCTAGCCCACCACCTAGCAGGGGTGTCTTCCAGGGCTAAGTCCATAACTACGATCCTTTGATCTTTTGTTATCTTTTCTTCCATGCTAACCAAAAAACTTCCAAGGTCTAAGGTACCATTATATGTCGGATGTTCTCTGACCTTGGTTCCAACCCATCTCGTTGCTCTGACAGTTGTGCATCATCTTGAAAATATATCATATATACCTTGTTTCCAATTTTCAAATGCTAGTTTTAAATCTCTATCTGTCGATTGTATGCTCCTCCAACTTACTGATCCATTGGTCATAGGATTGATGTAGTATTCTCTCTTTTCTATTTTTATGACATATAACTGATCTAGATCCTCTCCTTCCATATTGTTTTCTGATGGCTCTGTGTATTGAGGGCCTACATATGGATCCAAGGGATGAACTACTTTTATTTTGCCTACTTCAAATGCCATAGTATCCCTCTTTAGGTCAATAACAACATATTTATCATAAGACCAATCAATGCCAAGTAGTGCAGGATAAGGGTCCTTATCGCCCATGATTTCTATCACCTCAAAATCACCTACCGTCTTTACCCCCGCAACATCTATCTCCACATTCTCCAACCTTCCTATTGGGAAAATACAATATTGATTGGCCATTCTCAATTGGATTGGGAATATGTCAACTATGGTTTCCATAAATCTTCCCAAGTATTTTTAAGCAATATGTTAACATCAGATCCTAGATCTAACATCAGATCCTTAATCTCAAAATCATCTAGCTGGGTTGCTAGTATAAACTCTTTTCCGGTCAGTATTTTCCTTCTTTTCACTCTCTCAGTTTATTCTCAGGAAGATTAGTCATTATTCTAGCTCTCAGGGATTCCTCCATTCCTAGGACTAGATACAGGGCATTGTGGAACTTCTTTGTCAGCTGGTCATTCCCAAGAATATCAGAAAATAACTTAAACCAAAGGTTAACTACATTTTGCAACTGCTCAGGTTGTCTCATCAATATTATGGGGTTTCGAGGTGCAGAAGGTGTGGTAGGGAATTGAACAATCTTATTATATTTCAGGGCCATGGATACTCTGGAATAATTGTATTTCATTTTTAAATAATATCTTTAGTTTCAAAGGGTCATACCTGTCCTCCTTGGGCACTTCTTTCTAGATCCTAGGAATATTATCATCATCTCTACCAGTATTTTCTCCTCTTCGAGTAATGATATTAATATTGGTTATTTTTCCCTTGAATTCCCTCTTTATCTTTGAACCTATGAATTTGGCTCCTCGTTGATGTGTCTGATCTTCCCATTTCACAATTATCTATGGGAAGTCTTCAGTTGTGTTTCCATTGGTTCTATAGTGTGAGAACCATGGTCATCTCGGTTGAGGATAATACCTAGCCATGTGACATTTCTCATCATAGTTGTAGCATCTATGTTTTCCTCTTCCCCTAATTCTTCCTCCTCTGAAGTCTCCAACATCCCCACCTCCTCGACCTCTTCTCGGTCCTTGAGGGGTTTCATTAACCCCGAATGATGTTCGATACAATCTATCTACAACTGCATCAAGTGCTCTACATTGATTTGTAGCATGCATGGTAGATGTGCAGAACTCACAATGTACGGTATTTGGTATGGTATAATACTTCTGAATAATAGGGAATTTCCTTGGCACATGCCCATGAATTCGATATATCTCGCAATCCTCAACTGACAACGATGCTTGATTTCCTGGAAAGGCATGATACAAGGTTGGGGTATGGAATGGTAAATTCATAGATACTCACACAACTCCTCTCATGGGTCCTGATGAGGGTCCCATCGGATTTTGAAGAGGTCCCATTTCCCTTTTACATGGACATTCATTCGCCAAATTCCCCTCTGTGTAGCATCCGATACACTAGACTTGAGGTCGTCCTGGCCTGTGTATCATCAATTATTGAATCTTCTTTATCAGTGTCGATATTTGTCCATGTAGTTGCACCGAATTTACATCCACTGGGGTTATGGTCACCCTTAGGCTCCTTGGATATCCTTCCATGGCTTCAATCTTCATTGATTGTTCCAAGGTATCTGTCAAGGAGGTTATCCAATGTTTTGTTAATGGAATTCATTTCATAGGTATCAATCCCTGGATGTACCATTCTCTTTGGTGATATTCATGAATTGGATGGGCTAGCCTCCCAATGGAATCCTTAAACTTTTGACTATATTCCCAAGTTGATTCTCCTTTCCTCCACTGAATCTCATGCAACTCAGACACAACTTATTGTTTTGACTGAGGAAACTTGAAATTTTCTATTAACTTTATCTGAACTTGGATAAGTTTGAAGTATTGTCCTTGCACTCCTCCTAGATCAATAGCCTTCATGTACCATTTGAGAGCATGACCTCTCAAGTTAGTCTGGAATTCAACCAAATTATTTTCATTTAGAGTCCCTCCAAATTGCTTCACATAGAAACCAATGTTTCTTAATATCCTCGTCTCCTTCACCCCAAAATTCTAGGTATCAAGCAATCGAGCCTCCCGCATTCCCAAACATTGCTGATCTTATTTCTCCTATCAAAGTAAACCCTAACTGATGCAGGAGCATCACCAACACATCAAGAGAGCTAGCGCGGGGAGAAATACAACTAGACAAGTGCCAACACAAATTTTGAAAGTTTCTTGAAGTTGTTGTGAAAACATAAATGTGGCAATTTAATGAAGAGCACTTGTAAATTGTAATTGGACCTTGAGCCATTTTCTCTCATCCTTAGTAGGTAGAAGGCATTTATAGAAGTTAATGTAGGTAGATAGAATTTAATTCTAGATTAGACTGTTTAAGAGCGCAAGAGGGAAACGAGATATAGACACCCTCATTGTGTATTGTAACATTATTCTGAGCACTAAGAAGGAGAGCATGCAGAGAGCTGTGTAAGAACACCCATGTACATATATTTGAATTAATAGAAGAGTTCAATTCAAATTCATGGTTTTTGTGTTTTCTATGCGTTTTGATGCTGAATGATATGCTCATGAATGTTTGCTTCCTGTTATACATTTTCTTTATGTGTTGTGTATATGATTTCATGTTTTGAGTTTGAAGTCTGAAAGGAAGAAGCAATGAGTTTCAATTGTTTCTCTATCTGAGTGATAATTCCTGCAAGGAGTGCAGTTGAATTATCCGCAAGGAGTGCGTCAACAAGAATTCAGGGTTGCGTCTGTGAAGCTCATATAGTTTTACTTTTGTTCTCATTTCCTCAAAAGTGCGGTTGGGCACAGGAGCCATGCAAGGAGTGCGCAGGCCAAGTGAAGTCTCAGGGTTGCGAACCTGAGTGAAGAATTTAGAGACTGCTGCTGAAGGTGCACGCAGGGTCGAAGGGGTTCAACACTTATTCGTGCTTGAAGGTTGTCGCAAGGAGTGCGCGCAAGAGACGTTCTAAGACTCAGAGTTATAAGAAAGCTCATTAAGGATAAGGCCTTCACAGTTGTTGAAGAATAGTGAAGAGAAGTTGAACCTGGAAGGATTCAGGAAGGCGTCGCAAGTTTGCACGAAGGTGGACGAGTTCCGTGGAGGGGCACTTGGTCATTCACAAGAATCGCTAAGGAGGAACGGATGGTCGGTATTCTCCAAGGAGGATTTGCGGCATCCCGTGAGCCATTAGATCTCATAGAGTAGCAAGGGAGATACAACAAAGTATTCCCAAAAGGTTCAAATCTCAAGAGGGGAAGGACTGTTGATCTGAGTCACAAGGACCGTCGGATCTGCTCGTGAATTTCCATATCGGGGTTTCGCTGGTTGAAGTCCCGTAAACACTGCAGAAGGAATCGTGAAATCGTGAAACGCGAAATCCTGACAGTCAAAGGAACAGTGTGGGGCCATAGGAATCGGCGAGTGGACAGGTGGCATGATATTTCGGGGTTTCGCAGCGAGAAGTCCCAAACAATAGCATTAGGATTCGCGATACCGCAAAGTCCAAAATGCCGATGGAGTGAAGGACCGTTGAATAGTCAACTCGCGCGTGTGTCGGAGTTTCGGCATATCGGGAATCGGGAGTCGGGGATACAAGTTACTCGACATCGTGAGTGCCAAAATCGTGATAGAGGAAATCTCGATAGGAGAAAGTCAGCGTTGACTGATTGTCGGGTTTCGGGGATTCGAGAGACCTACGCCCGACCATTGGATTCACGAAGTCACAAATTTTGATCCCCCGATTTGTGAAGAGGGGATCCCAAGAGAATTTGTTGTGGGTGCATATTTTCCCCGATAGGGAAATAGAAGAACATGTTAGAGTTCTTCGGGCTAGTACGAAGAGAAGATCCTGTGAGCATGCAGACCGTTCCGACCTGCGGGTGTGGGGAGCGTGCGCGTTGCGTCAGTTTTGGTATCAGAGCCTGATTCTTTTCTGTATATTTCAGGCGAGGGAGGCATAAGAGGTAAAGAGCACTCTGATACACTATGTCATTCTGGTATCAGAGCTCAGAAAGGTTCTTTGCTTTATGTAGAAGAGAAGAGGAAGAATTCACCATGCCGCCCAGGAGAAGAGACATGCAATCACCCGATCCAGAGGAGAGGGAGATGCCGAGAAGAAGAGGTAGGTAGATGACAGATCCAGTTGTGGAGAGACAAATGTGTGATCTATGAGCTAGACTCTAAGACATGGAGACAGTGCAAAGATGCACAACCAGTGCAGGGGATCTCAGTGATTTCGAGAGTGAAGCTGAGGCTGAACGGGAAGAAGAAATTGCAGCTGAAGATGCATCAAACAAACGTTTGATCAAAGCTATTTCCAGGATGGGTGCAAGAGCAAATATGGACATTCTGGTTTATGAGGGAAACTTGGATGCAGCGGAGCTTCTAGACTGGATTAGAGCTCTAGACACATACTTCGACTACAAAGATGTTGAAGAAGACAAGAAAATCAAGCATGTTGTCACGAGGCTGAAAGGACATGCAACATTGTGGTGGGATGAGCTACAAGCTGATAGATGCTGCAAGGGAAAGCAGAAGATCAAGAGCTGGGACAGAATGATCGCGAAGCTGAAGGCAAAATTCATCCCCAGGGATTATCAAATTACTTTGTTCAGGAAGATGCAGAACCTGAGATAGAAGCTGATGATAGTTAAAAAATACACTGAGGAATTCTATAAACTGAACATCAGGGAAGGTCATCGAGAGAGCGATGATGAGAAAGTTTCCAGATACATGAATGGTCTGAGATATGATATCCAGGATGAGATAAGCATGGTAACCATCCGAATGATGGAAGATGCTTATCAGATGGCTCTAAAAGTTGAAGAGAAGATGAGACGAAAGCAGATTCAGAGAGGCTGAGGCAGGAGTCAGCCTAGAGGCAAGTCAGTTGCCCAGGATAAATATCAGAAGCCCAAAGAGGACTGGAAGAAACCTCAAATTCGAACTGAGAGAGGTGGAACCTCATAGAGAGGGAATCCATATGTTGAACAAAGAGGACAACATACAAAGAAGAGAGGAGATTATGCTGACAACAACACTTTTCCTCATACTAGAGGTAGAGGAAGAGGAAGAGGTGGAGTAATTACTTGCTTCACATGCGGGAAGAATGGACACAAGTCTTATGAGTGCCCAGAAAAGAAGAAGGACATTGGAGAAGCTCACATCACCGAAGCACAGAGGCGGGATGTTGAGGCAGAAGACGCTGAAGGTGAAAGATTGATGATGATGCGAAAAGTCCTTTTGACACCTGAGAAGGAGGTGGAGAGTTCAGTCCAAAGGACCAGACTTTTCAGGACTTCTTTCAAGACCAAGGATAGGGTATGCAAGGTCATTGTAGACAGTGGTAGCACGGATAATCTCATTTCTACGGAGATGGTAGAGAAGATGGAGCTGGAGATGACTGATCATCCAAGCCCATACAGAGTTTCGTGGCTACAAAAAGGACACCAGGTAACTGTAACTAAACAATGTTTAGTTGAATTCAAGATAGGAGGATATAATGATAATATCTTATGTGATGTCATTCCTATGGATGTTTGTCATCTATTGTTGGGTAGGCCATGGAAATATGATAGGAATGTGATTCATGAGGGGAGAATGAACACATACACCCTAGAGAAGAATGGGAGGACACACATGTTGCTTCCGATTAAGGATAAGGATGTGAAGCGGGAAGTAAGCAGCACAGTACTTCTCATGAGTGGGAAGGAACTTCTTACATAGGTTAAGAAGAAGGAGGATCCACAGTTCATTGTGGTCAGAAAGCCTAGAATTGTGTTGACTAGCACAAGGGTGGATGATTTACCAGAGGAAGTTCAGGAACTGCTGGAAGAGTTCGCTAACATCATAGTGGATGAATTACCTCATTTGTTGCCACTGATTAGAAGTGTGAGCCATCATATTAATCTCATACCATGAGCCATTTTGCCAAACAAAGCCACGTACAGGTTGACACCGCAAGAAAATGAAGAGGTTAAGAGGCAAGTCCAGGATTTGTTGGACAAAGGTTTTGTCAGAGAAAGCCTGAGTCCATGTGATGTTCCAACAGTACTCAGTCCGAAGAAAGACGGAGGCTGGAGGATGTGTACTGAATCGAGGGCGATTAACAAGATAACCATCAGATATAGATTTTCATTACCGAGGATGGATGATCTGATGGATTGCTTGAGTGGAGAAAAATATTTTTCAAAGATTGATTTGAAAAGTGGTTATCATCAAATCCGCATGAGAGAAGGTGACGAATGGAAGACAACATTCAAAACCAAAGAAGGGTTATATGAATGGCTTGTTATGCCATTTGGATTAACAAATGCGTTGAGTACCTTCACGAGGTTGATGAACGAAGTCCTGAGGGAGTTCATTGGAAAATTTGTCATTGTGTATTTAGATGACATACTGGTCTATAGTAAGACAGTGGCAGAGCATCTGAAGAATTTGGCTACAGTGATGCAGAAATTACAATACGAGAAGTTGTTGATAAATAGGAAGAAGTCCTCATTCATGAAGATAGAGATCATTTACTTGGGCTTTGTTATTTTGGAAAATGAGTTGAGGATGGATCCAGATAAGGTGGAAGTGATTAAGAATTGGCCATCACCGAAGAATATTTTTGAGGTGAGAAGTTTTCACAGATTGGCTAGTTTCTACCGGAAGTTCATCAGGAATTTCAATGGAATTAGTGCAGCGATGATGGATATAGTGAAGAAAAGACACAAATATTTTCACTGGATAGAAGAGGCTGAGAAAATTTTTAATCTATTGAAGAGGATGATCACGGAACAACCAGTTTTGGTGTTGTCGGATTTCCAGAAAACATTTCAGGTGAAATGTGATGCAAGCAGATTTGCAATAGGGGCAGTCTTAAGTCAAGAAGATAGGCCGATAGCATATTTCAGCGAGAAGCTGAATGAGACAAAAGTAAAGTACTCCACTTATGATAAGGAGTTCTATGCTATCATCCAGGCACTGAAGAAATGGAGGCATTACTTGATCCCGAAAGAGTTTGTATTATACAGTGACAATCATGCACTGCAATTTGTGACTCAACAGGAAAAGTTGAATCAGAAACATGTTAAATGGGTTGAGTATATGCAAAATTTCACTTTTGTGATCAAACATATTTTTGGTACTGCTAACAAAATTGTTGATTCTTTGAGCAGGAAGTGTTTGCTATTGCAGGAGTTCAAAGTCAAAATGTTAGGTTTTGATGATCTCAGGGACATGTACGTTGATGATCAAGATTTCAAGGAAGCGTATGAAGCAGCTCAGAATCCAATTCTCAGAGATAGAAGCCAGTGGATGGAGTAAATGATCCAGGAAGGATTACTATTTAGAGGTAATCAACTGTGTATTCCGAAATGCTCCATGAGGGAGAATCTGCTGAAGGAGAAACACAGTGGAGGATTGGCAGGGAACTTTGGTCATGAAAAGACGTTCGCAAAGCTAAATGAGTCATATTTTTGGCTGGGAATGCGATAAGATGTCAAGAGATTCGTAGACAAGTGTAGAATTTTCCCGCATTCGAAGGGAAGGAAGTAGAATGCAGGGTTTTATCAACCATTGCCCATATTAGAGAGGTCGTGGGATGCAATTAGCATGGATTTTGTATTGGGGTTGCCAAGAACACAAAGAGGTGTTGACTCAATATTTGTGGTAGTGGATAGATTTTCCAAGATGGCACACTTCATTCCATGTCAAAAGACCAGTGACGCAACTCACATTGCGAACCTATTTTTCAAAGAGGTCATTCGACTTCATGGGTTTCCGAGAAGTATAGTTTCAGATCGAGACACCAAATTCATAGGGCATTTTTGGAGGACCTTATGGAATAAGTTGGGAACTAACTTGTCATTTAGTTCATCTTATCATCCTCAGACGGATGGACAGACAAAAGTGATCAACAAAAGTCTGGGAGACTTGCTGAGAAGTTTGGTGACAGAACACCATAGCCAGTGGGACAATATATTGTCGCAGGAAGAGTTTGCTTATAATGATTCAGTCAATAGGAGAAAAATAGACTGTGAATAGGAGCGCTAGTGCAGAACATTTCACAGAGGCGATGAAAGAACTTCACAGCCAGGTGAAGGAGCGGTTGCAGAATTCGAGCCAGGAGTATAAGCATAGAGCCGATCAGCATAGAAGACAACTTCAGTTTGAGGTTGGTGATTTGGTTCTGGCGCATTTGAAAAAAGAAAGGTTCCCGAGAGGAACATATAATAAGCTAAAGATGAAGAAAATTGGACCATGTAGGGTCTTGAAGAAATTTGGGACGAATGTGTATGAGATTGAATTACCCGATGGGATCGGAATTTCTCCGATATTCAATATCTATGATTTGTACCCATATAGAGCTGGAGAGGAAGAGACTGGAATTGAGAAGCTAGTGATTCAGTGGCGAAAGAATATGCTAGTTGTAGATAAGCCACAGATGGAGTGCATACTGGACAAAAGAATTGGCAAGAGGACCAGGCAAAAGCAATACTTTGAGTATCTAGTCAAATGTAAGAACCATCCAGTTAAAGATACCAGCTGGGAAAATGAAACCATGATCCAAAAGCATGGAAAGACTGTGCAGGAGCTCATGGACAGGAGCCCATGAATTTTTTCAAGACGGAGAGTATGATGCAGGAGCATCGCCAACACATCCAGCGAGCCAGCGTGGGGCAAAAGATAGCTAGACAAGCGCCAGCACAAATTTTGAAAGTTTCTTGAAGTTGTTGCGCAAACATATATGTGGCAATTTAATGAAGTGCACTTGTAAATTGTAATCGGACCTTGAGCCATTTTCTCTAATCCTTAGTAGGTAGAAGGAATTTATAGAAGTTAATGCAGGTAGATAGAATTTAATTCTAGATTAGATTGTTTGAGAGCGCAAGAGGGAAATGGGATATAGACACCCTCATTATGTATTGTAACATTATTCTGAGCACTAAGAAGGAGAGCATGCAGAGAGTTGTGTAAGAACACCCATGTACATATATTTGAATTAATAGAAGAGTTCGATTCAAATTCATGGTTTTTGTGTTTTCTCTGCATTTTGATGCTGAATGATATGCTCATGAATGTTTGCTTCCTGTTATACATTTGCTTTATGTGCTGTGTATATGATTTCATGTTTTGAGTTTGAAGTCTGAAAGGAAGAAGGAATGAGTTTCAATTGTTTCTCTATCTGAGTGATAATTCCTACAAGGAGTGCAGTTGAAGTGTCTGCAAGGAGTGCGTCGACAAGAATTCAGGGTTGCGTCTCTGAAGCTCATATAGTTTTACTTTTGTTCTCATTTCCTCAAAAGTGCGGTTGGGCACAGGAGTCATGCAAGGAGTGCGCAGGGCAAGTGAAGTCTCAGGGTTGTGAACCTGAGTGAAGCATTTAGAGACTGTTGTTGTAGGTGTGCATAGGGTCGAAGGGGTTCAACACTTAGTCGTGCTTGAAGGTTTCCGTAAGGAGTGCGTGCAAGAGTCGTTCTAAGACTCAGAGTTATAAGAAAGCTCAGGAAGGATAAGGCTTTCGAAGCCGTTGAAGGACAGTGAAGAGAAGTCGAACCTGGAAGGATTCAGGAAGGTGTCGCAAGTTTGCACGAAGGTGGATGAGTTCTGTGGAGGGGCACTTGGTCGTTCGCAAGAATCGCCAAGGAGGAACGGACGGTCGATATTCTTCGAGGAGTATTTGCGACATCCCGTGAGCCATTAGATATCATGATCCGTCAGGATTTTTCGAAATGACTTATGGTTGAGTTTTTTAATTGCATGGATTAATTGACCATTGGGAAACTTAACGAAAGAATGAGGAAAAGAAAATGAATTATATAGCCATTAACATATTTGCAGATCTGAAAAAAAAATGAGAAACAACAAACCATAATACACAGGTTGATAACGGAGTTCGGCACAACTTTGCCTACGTCTCCGGGCCTTTTCTCTGTGGGGGAGGCTTCTTTATTTCTTTTCAAAATATCAATGGTACATCATTACAATGCCGAATGGCTTCCAGACTGATCTGGTCATGTTCGCCCAGATCTCTAAAATCTTGCACAAAAGATGGCACACGAAACGGATGTCCGAAGCTCTCAGAAATCGTCCGACAACATCTCCTCCTCAATGGTCTCTCTGCCTCAAACTGGCTTTGACTTGGCTTGCCTCAGCATCTCTGCTCTGAATTTCTCTCAAAAGTTGTCCCCATGGCCTCAAAATGGCCTTGGTTAAATAGTGGGGAAGTTGGTTATCCATCTCCAACTTCCTCCACGAATTTAGGCTCTAAAAAATGCCCAATAACTCCCAAAAATGAGTTAATTACAATAGAAAAGGCTTAATTAATAATAAAAACCCACAAGTGGTTAAAAACCCACTTTATAAACTATAAAATGGTTATTAAAACGGGCTTTAGCCCCTCGACCTCTGGCGCGCACCCCCTTAGCTGGTCATATGCATCCATGTGGCCACGCGCTAGCGCGGGCCACCCCTTTGGCGCTAACTCTGGTCGTTGGTGTAACCATATGTCCGTTGGACTTAACCACATAACCGTTGTGCTATACACATAACCGCTCGCATTAACACTAACCGCCCGTGCAAATGTCCGCCCGGTCATATGTGATGGTCCCGCACATTTATATGTAACGGTTATCCATTGTAACCATGCCAACCAACTGTCCACGCCCCAGGTTATATGCAATGGTCACATAGCACGGTGTTTGCACCAAGGGCTGGGGCTAAGCCCCGACCCTTTTTGTCGCCGGTCAAACATTTGAATCAATTCAAATAAACTTTCGCCCATTCTATTAACAAGAACCACCCGTCGACGAGTTGGTTAGCACGATTCCGTTGGTCCTTTTCCCACCGGGAGGTCGCGGGTTCGATCCCCGGTGATACCAAACTTTTACATAACAATAAACCGACAACCAATCATATGGTGCCACGTGGCAGCCTGTGATTGGGCCATGTGGCACCTTAACCACCAACCGAAAGATGACATGTGTCAACTGCTGATTGGCCCACGTGCCCTACTGTGTCGACTTCCGTACGTCCAGTCACCTGCCATGTCATCCTGCCACGTCACTGGATGACGTCACCCTGCCACGTGTCACCCTTCCAGTGGTGACACGTGTCACTTTGGGATTGTTCCAACTGCGCGCCAAAAAGTCCAAATCAGCCTGACACGTGTCACTCCCTGGAGTTGCCATGTGTCCTGTACGGAACCTGCCATGTGTCAGCATATGGACCTGCCACGTGTCCTGTACGGATAGTACGGACATGTACAGTCAGCATCCAAAATTTTGCATGTTTGGCTTGGCGGACAGAATGTGATATCTTCTTCATACGGACTCTGTTTGACAAAGTAAATATACCACCGGAATTAGGAAGACGAGACATACACAATGGTGTTGGTTTCGTTGGATTCCGAGCACTTTCATTTTTGAGCATTTTTCAAGCTCTGACAGGCTTCTGAATCCGATTTTGGATCGTATCATAGAGTAGCAAGGGAGATATGATGAAGTATTCCCAAAAGGTTCAAAGCTCAGGAGGGGCAGGACCATTGATCCGAGTCACAAGGACCGTTGGATCTTCTCGTGAATTTCCATATCGGGGTTTCGTTGGTTGAAGTCTCGTAAACACTACAGCAGGAATCGTGAAATCGTGAAACGTGATATCCCGACAGTCAAAGGAACAGTGTGGGGCCACAGGAATCGGTGAGTAGACAGGTGGCATGATATTTCAGGGTTTCACAGTGAGAAGTCTCGAACAATAGCATTAGGATTCGCGATACCGCGAAGTCCGAAATGCCGATGGAGTGAAGGACCGTTGAATAG
Source organism: Picea sitchensis (assembly GCA_010110895.2). Classification (NCBI taxonomy): domain Eukaryota; kingdom Viridiplantae; phylum Streptophyta; class Pinopsida; order Pinales; family Pinaceae; genus Picea; species Picea sitchensis. The sequence continues at coordinate 79,918 of SNQJ01S0037711.1, forward strand.
TCAACTCACGTGTGTGTCAGAGTTTAGGCATATCAGGAATCGGGAGTCGGGGATACAGGTTACTCGACATAGAGAGTGTCTAAATCGCGATAGAGGAAGTCCCGATAGGAGAAAGTCAGTGTTGACTGATTGTTGGGTTTCGGGGATTTGAGAGACCTACACCCGACCATTGGATTCGCGAAGTCATGAATTCCGATCCCCCGATTTGTGAAGAGGGGATCCCAAGAGAATTTGTTGTGGGTGCAAATTTTCCCCGATAGGGAAATAGAAGAACCGGTTAGAGTTGTTCGGGCCAGTACAAAGAGAATATCCTGTGAGCACGCGGATCGTTCCGACCTGCGGGTGTGGGGAGCATGCGCGTTGCGTCACTAACGGTCCTGGTTGTGATATACCTGGGGACCCCAACATCCTCCCAGTATTTGTTCTCACCGGTTGTGATTGACTAAGTGACTGAATTGAAATAGGAATAGCATAAGAAGGTAGTATAGAATTTACCACTAGTATAGAATACACTTGGGGGACGTGTGATTCGGGGTTGGTTCCACTGGCTTCTGGGCAGGTTTCTTTGATATGGAAGGTCTCATTCTCATCCTCTAGAGTGGTCTCTTTGACCAAGCTCCAAATATTTCTGAATATTAGGGCTGAATCTTCACTTTCTTCTGCAAAATCCATGTCAACTTGATCTTCTCTTACTTCTACACATTCTTCTTCTTGTCCACCCTCTTAGGGACTTCTTTCTCTTTGTTCTTCTCTCTCATTTAGTCTTTGACTGACCAGTCTTTCCTATCTTCTCATATTCCTCAACTCTTCATCCTTTCCTTCATCGAATGATCCTGGTCTAAGTTCTTTCCTCAACACCTCAGAATGCTTCATTGTTTTCTTTATCTTACTGCACCACCACTTCTCAACTATGGCGACTCTTTTCAAGTTTTGCTCATTCCTTGCATCCATTTCTTGCCACTCCCCCATTTATCAAAGAACCCTCTCACCTTTCTCAGGACATGGTCCCACCCCAAAGTCACCCCACCCCAAGCGTGGGTGTTTAGGTTGTCATCTCAGTTGGGGAGATGGTCAGCATCCCTCCTCCATCAAGAATACTTAATCCACAGGGGAAATTCTCTCAATAACCTTCTCCATGCGTCTTTCTTGAAATCCATTTCTGCCCTTGAAAAATATTGGTGGTTCTCATCTGCAAACTTGATAATGTATCCTTCTAGAGTTGTATTGACCCAAAAATCAATTGCTCACGTGATCGAGCAATCTAGCCGATGAAGATTTTCAATATTTTTTGTATCCCAAGTACATGTCTTCTTGACTCGTTCTTGGAATTATGGAGCTTCTTGGAGCCTATCTATCCAATGGAATAGTTCTTCCATAAATTTAACCCAGAATATCTCGTACTTGTCGCTTGATATTTATTAGTAAAAGATAACCTCTCTTGTATCTTTCACAAATTTACCTTGCAACTCCACTTTTTTCCATATGAAGGTGTTGCAATTTATCTCCCACCACTGGTGAATATCGGATTGGTGGATCAGTGGAAGCATTCTCCCTACAATTTCCCTCTTAAATCAGCTCCTAGCAATGGAACCATTTTGTTGTCGTGGAATTGATCATACCAAGATCCTTCTTAGGTTACTAACGAAAGGTACAGAAGTAGTCTAGAGAGATGGCATTTTCATCTTCATTGAAGGGAAGAAGTCTCACCCGAAGTGCAACCAAGACAAGGAAAATAGGGAAGGGTAAGAAGAATTCTTAGACAAATTCATACAATCTCAGAATCTTTGTTAGTCTTTCGCATGATAGATTAAACCCAAAACTATATGAACATTCCTAACTTGGATTAAAGAAAACAGATTTGTGTTGCATTCATAAAGAAACTATATCTCATTAATCAGATCTGAAATGGAGACAATACTAATAAACATTCAAGATATTCTAAGGCTAAACAAACATAGTAATTTCAAAATTTGGGTCTCTCTTTTTATTAACATCAAATGGATCTTCCCAATTACATGATTCTACTAAGTTACAGACACAACTCTGTCATTCCAGAGCTTAACAACAAAAATATACTATTGAGATACAAGGTTAACCCGAACCCTTTCTCTTATAACATTACAACATGACATGACTCTATTATAGCCTTGGTTTGGTTCCAAAACCCAGAATATAGAACTCTAGCTAACATTTACCCAAAATGGACAATAACATAGAAATTAAATCCATCCTAACAAACATCTGAACAACTATTCGAACAATCAACCCTTTACAATCATATTCATCCTGTATATATAAGCCAATTGGGATCTTTGGGTTTGAGACTTCGAATGCTTTCTTGTTCTTATTATGTTGTAACTTCTTTCTCGAATGCTAGTGTTTTCCATCTCGTCTGTGTCTTGCGCAACTTCTCTTTGACCAAAATTGGGACTGTAGCATTCTTGGTGCAACTTCTAACAACAAAAATAAAGGGCCCAACAACTACAAGGAAAGGATGATAGGGTCCTATTGGCAACCACCAATTCTGTAGAAATTTTATCATAATTAAAAATCATCACAAAGTGATAACATCTTTCTATAGCTTCCACCTCCTTACATCTATAAGCATTTATGTCTTTTGTATTCAAGGCGATTTATTGGGCTAACTTATTTCATGAGTTTCTCATTTAGATTTCGTTTGTTTTGTTTAAATTTCATGACTGCGAGCATGAAATTCAAACAAAAACTTTTCCTGGGTAATCACTCTGTAGTCTGTATTTTTTCTATTGTTTTACCTAAGAGATTACACTTTGAGGGGACATGTATGTTCCTATGTTTAAATTTCATAAGCTCATTGATTAATTGACTGTCACATTTTTTTTTATGTATTATGAAATTTCTATGGTTAATTGTATGGTTTGATTATTCATCCATAATTGCGCTGCAAACATTGGGTTAACAATTGATACATGCTCTTTGGTATATCATTCATATCCCCTTCATGTCACTTGGTACAGGTCTGATGTACCCACGACTACACCTCACACTGTTGTCTTTTGCATTAATGACCCCCATTCATTGTTTGAATTGGAATTCGATAGTGGTTAAGGGTTTGATATTCATTATGTGTAATGGCTCATAGTTCTGCGCGCCCTCTGGTTTTTTGTCTTTCCAAACTCATTTTATCAAGCATGACAATCTCCAATCTTCGTAGGTATCTGGCCATTTTAATTTTCACAAGCCTCTCCTTGACACTTGTCTATTGGAAGGCGAATCCTCCCTCCTGTGATATCTATTGTGTCTATTTCACAATAACCATGTCCCTTGTCATTTGAATCGAACTTAATGACTTCCAGGCCCTTCTTGCCAATGACAATGCCATAGATTATTTGCAGGATCACGGTTGGGATACTTTCATCCATAAATTCGAAAGTTACAACCTAGTCATCCCATAAGCCTTTTCTCAAATGTTTGATGGCCTTAGTGCCAAATTTGGGGATGTGCATTTGGAGGTCATAGAGGACTTTATAGCCCGAGTGACAGGACTCACACAGGAAGGAAAAAATTGGTTCAAGAATGCTAAATTGGAAGATGTTCCATGGAGCTTGTTCATGGACTCTTGCGAGTCTACCTACTGCCCTAAAGGTATTCTTATTACCCTCTTGAAGCCTCGATGGCACAGTCTTATTTTGATTCTGAAATAGTTTATAATATGCGAGGGCATGTATGGTTTGGTATTTTTATACCATATCCTACTGTTGATGTTGTTCCTAGGGTTTAAATTGAACATGCCCTTCTACTTGTTAATGAGCCTGTATAAAATGTCAAAACGCTATAAGAAACGAATATTGAACCCTTTGTCAAGCCTCTTTCATCATGGTCTTAGAATAATCCTATTGCTATCGCACTTATCACAAATCGGGGACAGTTGGGAAATCTTCTTGAGTCGAAACGGTTTTTCCCAACCCAACGACACAGTGAATCCACCTTTAAATGTGAACCCTAATTTTGATAATCTCGTGACCGAAATCCAGGGTTTCGATTCACCTAATGACTGTGAAATTAATGAACCTATTTCTGTTTATTTGCAAACCCCTTTGGGTAAGAAACCAAAATGTATTTTTTTGCCCATAAAATCATTGAAACATGTAGTGGGCAAATTAGAAGGAAAAGTTTCCTCTTTTCTTGCTAACGAACCAAATCAGGGCCTTAGTGAAAAACCTACTATAAAGAAAATTGGTAAGGGTAAGAATCAAGAAAGATCATATTTGAATTTTATGAATAAGAGATCTAGTCGATTAATATCTAGGATTTTAAAGCATCTAAAACAGGATCATTTGAGGTCGATCTCTATGATCGAGGTCAAGGATCATTGCTCAGACGACGAGATTAACAAATCCCTTGCACTAGAAGATTCAGATAATCAGTGTCTCAGGAATGAAATTATTGTTCAAATGGAGCAATCTTACTTTGTCTCTAGACTACCCCCATTTCTAAAAGGCTAAGAGGCATTTGTTGGCATTAGCCATGACTTGAAAAAATCCACATGGAAGCACGAAATACCCGTTGCCAAATATATTCCACCTTGGCCTGCTATAGCACCGGTGCATTGTGACAGATGTTTGGATTGGATAGAACGATATTACAGGGACATACCATTGTTACAGGAACAAGTAAAACATTTGGCTACTTGGAATTCTCTACTTGAACGAGAAAACCATGAGTTGAAAGCATGCACAGAAAGGGAAAATAAAAGACCCAAAAGAGTCGGTAATATAATCATAAAAAATGCAACCAACTTCAATGCCATCATTAATTTAGAACTGTTTGATCCTTCAATCTTTAATTTCTAAATGGAAAATGATAATTATGGTGTTGTTTGCATGGAGAAACCATCTTGGATCATACATTGTATTATTCATTAGTTTCTTTCTTTTATGCTGATAAAAATTTATTATTATGTAATAATTTTTGACAAACCAACTCCTACAGGAGTGGTTTTCTATTGGATTATTTTTGTAAAACAATCTATTTTTTGGGAATTGCACTCTATATTGCATGATAAGAGTTTGTTAATCCAAAACTAGTTTAAATAGTGATCACTGTTAGTAGTAAAAAAAACTTTTGATGGGATACATTATGGACATATGATTTGGAGAACTTATATGGAGAAGCTATTCAACATTTGGCTTTAGACCTGTGTGATTCTTATTCCATTGTTGTTCTTTCATTGCCTCGATATTATGAAATTTTATTATGTTTGATGCAACTTTAGTCTATTTAGCACATGGTGTTTCATATTATTAAATATTTATATGTTATCTATAATTATTTATTCCATTTTACATCTGTGATCAATCTTCCATTTAATTATTGTCGATTTATTCTAGATATTAAATGATGGATTACATTAATACTTTGAATTGAATTTCCTTCATTCTAAGTTATTGATCATTATAAGATCACCATATATTTTACATTTATCATTTGGTTGTTATATTCTCATTCCAATAAATCAAAATCTTCCTTGAATTTGTTCTGGGAGTATTAGCATTATTATGTCGCAGGTTTCCCTCATATGCAAGACAGTTAGGAACTCAAATTACATAGGAAGATAAATTCAGTTTAATCGATTAGTTTCAGGTTAGTTTACTTTCCCTTTAGTTAAATTATTTATTAATGAAATAAGGACAACTTGAATTATCTTTGATTGTTTATCTGTTCTTATTTCAATTATATTTTCTTAGTATTCATTAGTTTCAAACTTTTACATATTCAACAAAAAAGAGAAAAATGTATGTGATTTCTTTATCTCTTTTATAAACACTTTCAAGAACATCCATTTTGCAAGATATCAAGTAAATCTTGCAAGTTGTTATATACATTGTTTATAACCATATGTACATATTCATGTTTCTATTTTGACATTTGTAATTATTAAAATTATATTATTAGTATCATAGCTTTATATATTAGTTTCTTTTCTTTTATTATTTTTAGGACTTTAGTTGGCCAACGGAGCCATTAAACCCATCGAGTCAATTCATTCCAAAGGGATTGGGTTATTTAGACAACCCCGGTCCATATTTGACCTTCCATTTGACGATGTGTCACCTATGCCCGTCAATAAATGGCGCTAGAAGGAGGGCTTAAATTTGATTGATGGCACATGGAGGTCGCAAATCCCCTCCAAACAATTGTTCTCCCATCGCGACACATAGTTGCACTGACACAAACGTTACACTTGAAACAACAACTACCTCAAACAATAAACCTGATATTCTTGTCGAACCAGTGACACCACTCCCTTAAGGGATTGACGTCCAGGAAATTGTCCACCAGTCACTTATAAGAACTAAAAGTGCCTTATCCCATATTAGACAACCTGGTAGACAACTCAATCAACCCCTTGACTTTACAAACCTACATGAACAACTTCAAAGCACTATTCTGCCTAGAAACACTATAGGGACTAGAAATATCACCAATCCTACTGAAACCCTTATCCCTGGTATTGGAGGATCTAGTATTCCACCATACCCACCTAGTTCTTCTCCACCTTCTTCGGGAGGTGAATCCTCGGACGAAGGCAGTTCTTCATCTGAACCATATCAACCTTCAACTCCACCCACTCCCATGGAAAACCAAAATGATCCTACTAGACCTTGGCTTGGTCAAGATGTCGTGGTCGTACCTGGACCCCAACACCCACTACCTAAACATCCAGATAAATGGCTGCCCAAATTTGATCCATATTCGAAACAATCTGTTGAGGATCAAATCAAGAAATTTATGTTGGCCATTAGACTCTGGACTGTTGAACACGAAGATGTAGTATGCATATTATTTCCTTATACTTTTGAGGGAAATGCCTCCACTTGGTATTTCTCTCAACATCCCCATACCATCGTCTCTTGGGACAAATTCGAAACTTGTTTCCTAGAAACATTTGGAGATGATAAATCTATGGAAGTCTTGGTTATGGAACTCTCTAGCTTAAAAATGAATCCTAAAGAAAAAGTGAAGGACTTTAACCAAAGGTTTTTGACATTAAAGAACAAAATCCCTGCAGATTCGATGCCCGCAGAAAGTTTAATTGTTGTGTATTACGCTAAGGCCTTGCACAATAACATAGCCATATGGGTTAAAAGGCCCAAAAAGAACACATTATTAGAATCCTTTGAGGAGACAAGTCAAATAGAGAAACATATATTGAGATTAAAGGATAATCTAAATAGTGAAGCTGAAATGGCTTCGTCTTCTAAGAAGAAAATAGAAATTCTCACTCGGCCTCCTCAAACAAAAAATCAACAAGAAAATTTAGACTTGGAGAGATTGCAGAAATATTTCCAGAAACTATCCAATCAGGTCGTTGACTTGAAGAGATCGGCCGAGGAGGAATCCACAAGAAAAGGAAGTTTCAAACCTCCTTTTAGAAAACCTTTCCCTCCAAACTGGCCAAACCCAACCACAAAAGGTATAAATTTTGAAAAATTACAATATGCTTTGCAAACGATATTAGAAACGCATGAAAATTGTGTTTTTGTTCCTCCTGAAAATTTTGATGATGTACTTGAGGAAGAGGTACCAAAAGTGGAGGACTCATCCCCTCCTATTTTCAGGAACTTGTCGGAAAACATTTTTCAAGCAAATTTTGAGGTTGTCCACCCCTACAACACTAGGAGTAAAACACAAACGAAGCCCGCTACAAAAACAAGTGAAAATGTGTTTCCTAAACAAACAAAGAAAACTGAAACTAGACAAAACTTAGCTGCCCCATTTTTAGAGTATGATTTATTCGAAGATCTAAAAAAACTAAGGGAAAATATTTATGTTTTTGAACTACTAAAATTTCCTCTCATTTTGCAAAAAATGCTTCAAAGCATCGCTGAAAACAGTAAAACGAATGATGTTAGCAGCAAAAAATAAGAAGAAATTGATTCAAACGTAGCTAAAAATGTCCCAACTAAAAATACATCTGAACCTCAAGAAAAAAGGGACTTAGTAGAAAAAACTGTAGCAAATGTAAATAAAACTGTTTTAGGGACAACAATAAAAAATCAATAGAATTCCACTATTTCCACATGGAAAAATGTCCCGCCTTTTTTATTAACCGTTGAAATTTTTAATAGGAATGCACATAATTGTATGGTTGACTCTGATGCATTATCAAACATGATTCCTCTATCGGTATGCCAGAAAATTAATGCATAAGTACAACCTTCTGATCTTAAAATTATTCATCTAGATCGAACGACTGTTAAGGTGATCGGTGAGCTTAAGAATGTGTTGATTAGATTATCATCCAATCCTAAAGTTGATCAGATAATTGATATTATCATTGTTGACATTCCTGAAGTTTATGGTATGATTTTAAGAAGAGATTGGTCAGAACAACTGGATGGTTATTTTTCTACAAACTGGTCTCACTTGTGGCTCCCTGAAAATGGATAGCCCAACAAAATTAGGATAAACAGAGAATGTTATCTTAAGAATACTGTGAAAGATTTGAATGATCCAAATGAGTCTTTCATTACCACATCAAATTCAATTGAAACGCAGGGGATGAATAAATTTTTTGGTAACTTCATGACTGAAATTTCTCCTATCACAAACCCAGAACAACAATTTGAAGTAATAGTCTGCACTTAGGTATCAGCTTCACCAAATATGCCAATTACTACTAATGACACACAAATCTGGTCCTTATATTTCGATGGATCTAAATCCCAAGAAGGAGTAGGTGTTGGTTGTGTACTCATTTACCCTACAGATAATAAAAATTTTATTGCTTGTCGATTAGAGTTTGAATGCACTAACAACACAATCAAGTACGAAGCACTTCTGCAAGGACTCAAGAAAGCACTCGACATGAATGTGTAAAATTTGCTAGTTTTTGGTGATTCAGAAATAGTAGTTAAACATGTAAGGAATGCAATACATTGTTTTTCTATGTATCTGAAGAGTTACCAAACCGAGGTATGGAGTTTGATGCATAAATTTTCAGCATTTAATATAAATTTTATTCCTAGGATGAGTAATTCAGAAGCTGATCTACTAGTCAATGTTGCTTCTAAATTGTTGCCCACTGAAGGTATTGCTCCTAATGTGTTTTCGATTAAATTGTTGTTCAGTTTGTCAATTCCAGATAACATCACAAATTGGAGAGTATTCGATGATGACCAATAGATCATCAACTTTCTTCATATAGAAGACACCTTCCATGATGCATTTATTGATGAAGGCACTCATGACGAGAATATCTGAGACTTCACAGTAATATCTGATCCTCGATCTTCTGAATCAAAATCCAAGCTGGTAAACATTATCCCCATATCTGTTGTGATATTAGAATTTTTTTATGACTTGCATGATAAGTTTAGAGGGGTAGTCGACTGTAAAACTAAAAGTTCCTCTTTGATCTATGAAATTGTTAATTTAGGAACAAGAGATAATCCTCAAAATATTAATCCGGGAAAGGGATGTTCTAAGAAAGAAAGATCCTCTTTCATAAAATTATTTAAATAATTTAAATATTTATTTTCTTGGATGTAATATTTATTTATTTTCGATCCAAACATCATACAACATGTAATCCCTGTGAAACCCCAGACTCAGCCTTTTCAATAGAAATTGAGGAAAATGCATCCTAAATTGGAACCTATTGTTAAAAAGGAACTGAATAAATTACTAAATGAAAAGATAATTTTGTTGGTTAGGCATACTCAATGGGTGTCTAACTTAGTCCCTGTAAGGAAGAAAAGTGGTGAAATTCCACTTTGTGCTGATTTTTGTAACCTAAACTGAGCATCTGATAAAGACAACTACCATGTTCCTCCGATGGAACAAATTCTACAATAGGTGTCTATTTCCGAAATGATATCTTTGTTGGATTGTTTTTTGGGATACAACCTCCTTTGGACCAGCTTAAAACCAACTTCCGTACCCCATGGGGCACTTACACCTACAGGAAAGTGCCTTTTGGATTGATAAATGTCAGTTCCACTTTCCAGAGAGAAATGGATATTTATTTATGTGGCCTCATTAACCAGTCAGTTGTGGTCTATCTTGATGATGTCACCATCTTTTCTAAAAACAAGAAAGATCATTTGTCTCACCTTAGGGTTGTCTTGGAAAAATGTCACAAGTTCGACATATCACTCAATCCTAAGAAATCGGTCTTTGTAGTAGAGTAAGTAAAACTGCTTGGGTTCATAGTATCTAAGGATTGAATGATTATTGACCCCGAGAGAACCCAAGCCATTGCTAAAATTACCCCTCCTTCTTCCAAAAAGGCCATGTAGTCCTTTTTGGGTAAGATTAATTTTGTCAGAAGATTTGTCCCAAGCTTCTCAGAAATGGTTAGATCGTTACAAAATCTAATTAAAAAATGTGTTTTGTACCGATGGGGAACTCAAGAAATTAAAGCTCTCGATTCAATTAGAAAATCAATAATAGAAGCCCCTTCCCTGATGAGTCCCAATTTTTCTCAGGATTTCACTCTTTATACTTTCGCATCTGATAGATCTTATGTTGTTGTGCTTACACAGAAAAATGTTGAAAGTAATGAGATACCCATTTCCTTCATGAGCTCTTCTTCTAAAGGAGAAAAACTTAATTACCCAGCAGTAGATCAATAGGCATATGTTGTCTTTAAAGTAGTGAAACACTTCTGGTCTTACCTCTTGAAATCCAAAACCAAAGTTGTTGTTCCTTAACCCATTGTTAGAAACCTGTTAGTACAAAAAGAGTTGGGTGAGAAAAGGGAAAATTGGATGACTTTACTACATGAATATGACCTTGAAATAACTCCTACACACAGTTTTAGAGGTCAAGGCCTGTGTAAAATAGTCGATGATTCAATTGAGGAACAAGAAAGTCAAATAAACACATCAACTATAAATCATCACAACGAAAAACAGATCAGTTGTGTACAAGCTACACCCAATTCTTGGTATGAGAACATTAGATTTTATTTAACACATGGATCTACCCCCCGAAATCTTGATCCTAAAAATAGAAGATCACTTAGGCTTAAATCTGTGTCTTTCCAGTTAATCAATGATATATTATTTCGAAAGAACTTTGATGGTGTTTTTATGTGTTGTTTAGAAAAGGAGGAGTCTGAAAAAGTGTTATTTGAGATTCATGTCGGTGATGTCGACGGTCATTTTGGTGGAGATACCACTGCCCAAAAATTAATAAGGGTTGGATACTATTGGCCTACCCTATTTAAAGATGCCCATGCATTGTCTCGTAAGTGTCCAATCTATCAAAAGGTTGCAGGATGGGTGAAAAAGGCATTTTTTCCTTTACAACTTGTTACCGTAGTTGCACCTTTTCAGCAGTGGGGCTTAGACATTATCGGACCAATCAATCCCCATTCTTCGCAGCAACACAAGTATATCCTCACAACAACAAACTATTTTACAATATGGTCTGAAGTTGTACCTTTAAAAGTGGTCAACACCAATCAGGTAGTGTCGTTTCTAAACTCCCATATCATTACTCGATTCGGAATTACCAAATGCCTGGTTTTTTATAACGCCTCTTTTTTTTCGTCCCTTGATATGAATGTTTTCTCTCTCGAAAATGGGATTAAAATGAAGTATTATGCAAGCTACTACCCTCAAGGCAATGGCCTAGAAAAATCGACAAATAGGAATTTAATAAAGATTATCAAAAGGGCAGTTTCAAAAAACCACAAGAATTGGCACAATGCACTGTATAATGCACTTTGGGCTGATAGGGTAACTCCAAAAGCCTATGTTGGTAATTATCCTTTCTTCCTCATTTACAAAAGAGAAGTTATCCCCCCCCTGCATGTTTTACTTCCTTCTCTGCAATTACCACAGAAAGTTCAAGAAGAAGAGTGTCTGCCTCTAGAAACCAGATAAATGCCTTATTAAAACTAGAAGAGGTGAGAACAGAAGCTAAACAGAAACTGGACCAACACCAACAAATTGTGAAAAGTTGGTTTGATTCAAATTCATCTTCTGATAGAAATTTTTATGTTGGGTATTTGGTTCTCAAGTGGGACAAAGCCCATGAGGGAAAGGGGGAACATACCAAGTTTCAAAACCTGTGGCTGGGACCATTTGTAATTTTTGAAAAATTGTGTCCTATCTCTTTCCGTCTGCATAATTTAGAGGGACAGCCAGAGACATTTCCAGTGAATGGACATGCTCTCAAGAGGTATTTTTCTTGATGATTTCTGACCCACCCTCTTGTAAATATTTTTAATTTTCTTTTTTTTGTTTTGATTTTGGTTCTTTTCATTTTGCTTGATTTTGATTTGTTTTCTAAAAATGATCATGTCGGAATCACCATTCATTTGTTGAAGGGATTCAGAATTATCATTCATTAGTAGCAATAGATAATAGTTCAAGCACCTAAATAGTAAATTCTGAACTCAGATAAGCATAAGTAAGTTTTTGTTCAATCAATGTTTCTGGTTTCTCATTGAAATTACAGAAAGACACGATTATCCTTAACAAAATTCTAACATCGTATTTGTTTTAATGAATACAACTCAACTGTGTTTTCCCATCCTTGAGATTTTTTCTTAACAGAAATCTAGCTATCTAAATCATGATAAAGGTCATCAAAACAAAAGAATAATTTGTAAATGATTAAACTTTTCATTACCAAACTGTGATATTTTCAGTATCACCTCATCCTCTCCTGAATATCATGAAGTTTTGGAAATTATAAACAAATTATAGAGGTTTGGAAGCATAAGGTGTGGTAAGTGTTTGTAAACCCTCTGAGACACTGAACAAGTCTACTGGTAGCGGGTAAATGCACTCATGATACCAAGGCAACTTCATCGGGGTACTAAACAAGCCTGCTGGCAGCGAAGCAATGGAGGGTTTAAGAAGATTCTCAGATACGTCTTGAAATTTGATCAAGTGTGAAAATGTTTTTATCATGAATGGATTACTCTTGGACAGGATAAAAGTAATAGAGTGGGTTAAGTGACATCCCTGCCGAGGCTATGGACGCCTGCTGGCAGAAGTGGCCCTGTCAACAATATTGAAGTCAACTGCATAAACATCACTACACATGTGATATAAATAAGATACTAGGTTACATTTTCGGACATAAATACATCCAATGTTATGACTGTTTGATTTTCTGAGTTATTATCAGAATGATTTATCTGTTGTTAACTGTTTCTAAAAATTTATTTCGTCTGTTCCCTTGACATAAATTTTCTGGTGATGAAGAGATAACTGCTTCACCCAGCGTGTCGCCATTGTTGGCAGCCAACAATTCTGTCGAAATTTATCATAATCAAAAATCATCACAAAGAGATAAAATCTTTCTGTAGCTCCCTCCTCCTTACATCTATAAGCGTTTTTGTCTTTTGGCTTCAAGCCTATTTATTGAGCTAGCTTATTTCATGAGTTTTTCGTTTAGATTTTGTTTGTTTTGTTTAAATTTCATGACTACAACAATGAAATTCAAACAAAAACTTCACCTGGGTAATCATTCTTTAGTCTTTATTTTTTCTATTCTTTTACCTAAGATATTACACTTTAAGGGAACATATATGTTACTATGTTTAAATTTCATAATCTCATTGATTAATTGACTGTCACATTTTTTATGTATTATGAAATTTATATGGTTAATTGTATCATTTGATTATTCATCCATAAATGTGATGCAAACATTGGGTTAACAATCAATACATACTCTTTGGTATATCAGTCATATCGCCTTCATGTCACTTGGTATAGGTCTGATGTACCTGTGACTACACCTCACCCTGTTGTTTTGTGCATTAATGACCCCCATTCATTGTTTGAATTGGAATTCAATAGTGGTTAAGGGTTTGATATTCATTATGTGTAATGGCTCATAGTTCTGTGTGCCCTCTGGTTTTTTATCTTTCCAAACTCATTTTATCAAGCATGACAGTCTCCAAGCTTCGTAGGTATCGGTTCGTTTTAATTTTCACAGACCTCTCCTTGCTACTTGTGTATTAGAAGTCGAAGCCTCCCCCCTATGATATCTTCTATGTATATTTTACAGTAACCATGGCCCCTGTCGTTCGAATTGAACCTAATGGCTACCAGGCCCTTATTTCCCATGATGATTCCATAGATGATTTGCAGCCTCACAGTTGGGATACTTTCATCCAAAAATTCGAAGGTTACAACCTGGTCGTCGCACAAGCCTTTTCTCAAATGTTTGATGGGCTTAGAGACAAAGTTGGGGATATGAAATTGGAGGTCATAGAGGACTTTATAGCCCAGAAGATAGGACTCACACAGAAATGCGAAAATTGGTTCAAGAATGCTAAATTGGAAGATGTTCCATAGAGCCTGTTCATGGTCTCTCACAAGTCTACCTACTACCCTAAAGGTATTCCTATTACCCTCTTGAAACCTCGATGGAACGACATTATTTTGATTCTAAAACAGTTTATAACATGTGAGGGCAGGTATGGTTTGGTATTTTTATACCATATCTGACTGTTGATGTTGTTCCTAGGGTTTAAACTGAACATGCCCTTATACTTGTTAATGAGCCTGTATAAAATGTCAAAATGATATAAGAAACAAAGCTTGAACCCTCTGTCAAGCCTCTTTGATCATGGGCTTATAAGAATCCTATTTCTATCGCACCTATCACAAATCGGGGACACTTGGGAAACCTTCATGAGTCGACACAGTTTTTCCCAACCCGAAGGCACAGTGAATCCACCTTTAAATGTGAACCCTAATTATGATAATCCCATGACGGAAATCTAGGGTTTTGATTCACCTAATGAATCTGAAATTGATTAACCTATTTCTATTTCTTTTCAAAACCCTCTGGGTAAGAAACCACAATGTATTTTTTCACCCAGAAAATCATTGGAACAGGTAGTGGATGAATTAAAATGAAAATTTTCCCCTATTCTTTGTAACGAAACAAATCAGGGCCTTAGTGAAAAGCCTAATGTAAAGAAAAATTGTAAGGGTAAGAAGCAGGAAAGCTCATATTTGAATTTTATGAATAAGAGATCTGGTCGATTAATATCTAGGATTTTAAGGAATAAAAAATAGGATCATTTGAGCTCTATCTCTACGATCAAGGTCAATGATCACTACTCAGACGACCAGATTAACGAATTCCTTGAACTAGAAGATCTGGATAATTAGTGTCTAGGGAATGAAATTACTGGTCAAATTGATTAATATGACTTTTTCTCTAGACTACCATTGTTTCTAAAAGGCCAAGAGGGATTTGTTGGGATTATCCATGACTTGAAACAAGCCACAGGGAATCAAAAAATACCCATTGCCGAATATATTCCACCTCGCCCTGTTATAACACGGGTGCATTGTGACAGTTGTTTGGATTGGGTAGAACGCTATTACAGGGACATACCATTGTTACAGGCACAAGTAAAACATCTGGCTACTTGGAATTCTCTACTTGAACGAGAAAACCATGAGTTGAAAGCATGCATGGAAAGGGAAAATAAAAGACCCAAAAGAGCCATTAATACAATCATAAAAAATGCAACCAACTTCAATTCCATCATTAATTCAGAATTGTTTGATCCTTCACTTTCTAATTTCTAAATGAAAATGATAATGCTGGTATTTTTTGCATGGAGAAACCATCTTGGATCATATGTTGTATTATTCGGTAGTTTCTTTATTTTATACTGATAAAAATTTATTATTATGTAATAATTTTTGACAAACCAACTCCTACAGGAGTCGTTTTATGTTGTACTATTTTTGTAAAACAATCTATTTTTTGAGGATTTCACTCTATCTTGCATGATAAGAGTTTGTTAATCCAAAACTAGTTTAAATAGTGATCATTGTTAGTAGTAAATAAAACTTTTGTTGGGATACATTATGGACATGTGATTTGGAGAACTTATATGGAGAAGATATTCAACATTTGGCTTTAGACCTGTGTGATTCTTATTCCATTGTTGTTGTTTCATTGCCTCGATCTTATGAAATATTATTATGTTTGATGCAGTTGTAGTCTGTTTAGCACATGGTGTTTCATATTATTAAATATTTATATGTTGTCTATAATTCGTTATTCCATTTTACATCTGTGATCAATCCGCCACTTGATTATTGTTGATTTATTCTAGATATTAAATGATGGATTACATTAATACTTTGAATTGAATTTCCTTCATTCTAAGTTATTGATCATTAAAAGATCACCAGATATTTTACATTTATCATTCGGTTGTTATATTATCATTCCAATACATCAAAATCTTCCTTGAATTTGTTCTGGGAGTATTAGCACTGTTCTGTCACAGGTTTCCCTCATATGCAGGAGAGTTAGGAGCTCAAATTACACAGGAAGATAAATTCAGTTTAATCGATTAGTTTCAAGTTAGTTTACTTTCCCTTTAGTTAAATTCTTTATTAATGAAATAAGGATAGATTGAATTATCTTTGACTGTTTATCTGTTCTTATTTCAATTATATTTTCTTAGTATTCATTAGTTTTAGACTTTTAAATATTCAACAGAAAACAGAAAAACGTATGTTATTTCTTTATCTCTTTTATAAACACTTTCAAGAACATCCATTTTGCAAGATATCAAGTAAATATTACAAGTTGTTATATACACTGTTTATAACCATATGTACATATTCATGTTTCTATTTTGACATTTGTAATTATTAAACTTATATTATTAGTATCATAGATTTATAGATTAGTTTCTTTTCTTTTATTGTTTTTAGGACTTTAGTTGGCCAACGAAGCCATTAAACTCGTTGGGTCATTTCATTCCAAATGGCGTGGGTTATTTAGACAACCCCAGTTTGGATTTGACCTTCTAGTTGACGGTGTGTCACCTACGCCCATCAAAAGGTTCATGCATCAATGGTGGACTTGAAGCAGAGATAGAAGACAATTTCACTGCCAAAAAATATTAATGCAGTTGCATAAATGAAGATTCTGCAGTCAAAGGAAAAGGCGGTGGTAGTAGAGAATATTGTGAGGCAAGCTTAGTTGGAGCCTCTACAGGAAAAGGATGAGCAGCTGGTCATAGATATTGACGCAAAAAAATCAAGGGTGGAGAAGATAGGCTTGGAGGGAAGAGAAATATTGAAACCTCCAGTCACCGCACATATGGTAGAAGCCATCGCATAAAAGAGAAACCAGGCTTAGGACCAATGGAAGAAAGTAGCAGAAATGTATGAAGCATTGTCACAAGAAGTGAAATATTTCAAAGTCAGTAAGTGACTCGAGATGAGTCACGATGTCAGTGTTGGGGGCATGTTGGCACAGGCTAATTTTGGAAGAAAATCAAGGATGTTTGAAGAAATCAAGGCAACGCCATAAACTGGGGAACACACCAGAAATAGAGGAAAAGTAGTGTCGAAAAGAGAGGAAAAGAAGGGCTAAGAAAAAGTGGTTATAAAGTGGACAAACTGCTACAGATCAGTTGGAAAGTGGAAAAGCGTCGACTTGGAGAATGGTTGGATCATGGACCAGCTGAGATTGAGTAGTTGGAAAGTGGACAAACCTAATCCGCTTAGGGTTAGGGTTTTTGTAAGGGCTTTGTCCCATTTTGTCGTATAAGTAGAATGTATTAGGACTATGAAAATTTGGTCCTTTAGTTGGTTAGGAAGTTTTGTTGAGAGATTGGTTAGATGTTCTCAGCTTTGTGAGGACTATTGTGATCTGTGGAGATCGATTGTAATGGAGGAAGAAATGTATAGTGCACAACACTAGATTTTTCATGAAGAATAATAAAGAGCTGAAGTGACTCATATTTGTGGATGTAGCCCCAGGAGGGGGTGAACCATGATATATCTGGGTTATGTGTGTATGTGTGCAGTATTTCTGATTATATTTTCTTTAATAAGTTTTATGATGAACATGTTAGAATAACAAATGAAATAATACTACACACTAAGGATAAACTGATGAAATATGTAGAATAACACTAAATGGATGAATGTCATAGTTAGTATTCATATATGAATCTTATGTTGCGATAGGTGAATATATGTCCTTTGGTATATGTTGGTTTTTCCTCTCTCTTTTATCCATTTACCATTAAATATTGAGCCCAGTTCATAACCAAGAAGCTTCCCAACAAAATCCCTTAAAGAATATCATCCCCTCTCATCACCCAGAAGGAAACAAAGTACACGAAGTGAACTACGCAGTCTCACCTAAGATACTTGTATGGGTGGTTGCAATACTCAAGTGTTTGAGAGAGATTGGTGCTTGTATGTCGCAACCTTTATTTAGTTCATTTACCATCCTATTATAACATTTAATATATGCATGCATGTAAAATACCATATCTACTTAATCACTTCATTCATTCAACATTCATCAACTAATCAGACACAAAGACACATTCATTCAATCCCAAAACATATTTTTACCATGGTTCACCCCCTCCTGGGCTACGTCCATAAATATCTGGCTCTTAGGATTTTATTATGGTTTAGAAAGATATCACGCCATGCGTGTTTACATTCTAGGATCTCACTCTCCTTAGAAAGATCCTCGATCCCTGTGAGGCTGACTAGATCACATCAGGATCCTCATCCTGTGATATAACCATCGGGATCGAGTCGCTCACTCCTTCCTTCACTCACCAGCTTAAGGATTCATACATTTCTTACAATATTCTTCCTATCATTTCTCTATTCTCTCTATTATCCTCCTCCTCCCTCTATATGTCTATATCTATTCACCTCTTCCTCTCTCAAGTACTACTTATTTATATTTTCGGCTTAACAGCCATTAAAACGTATTACAAAAACCCTAACCCTAGCATCGTTAGGTATTCCATGCATACATGCATGTTTATTTTCCTTCCAGCTGTCGCTTTCCTCTTGCATGCTTTTCTTCCCAAAATAGCCTTACTTTCTGATTCAACTTGCTTCCAACATGCCCCCAACACTAACATGTGGCTCGTCCCGAGCCACCTAACCCTGGTGTGATTTGTCGATCGCTTTTGCGATCTCTTGGAACTTATCCATGATCTTAGTTTCTTATGTTTGGGCCTGTGCGATCTTCTCCTTGAGTGCATCCAATACCTGCATTGCAATCTCATCGTTGACTTCTAGTGGGAAAAAAAACCCTATGGATACATCAGGGTTTACAATGTAAGCAAATCAATAACCATTAAAAAGTCTCCTACTTTTCTAACTACCCCAAACATACCCCAGACTTATGCAAGAAAGTAAACTGAGAAGGATCCAGTAACTGTACCTTTACTCAGCGTTCGGTGTAGATCCTTTCACGCTTGATAGCTCCGCTGACTACAAACCTCCTCCCAAGGCTGGCCTGCATTCAAAGATAGATAAACATAGAAATACAAGCATACATTTCATACATAAATATGGGTTAGATGTTAGAATCAAAACATAAAATAAATGCAAACATTCGACACATCATGTTATTGGGATGGGAAAAGTACTTCTTTTATTGATAAAACAATGATTACTTACAACCAAAGTCGATTGTTTCTCCTCAAAATTGGTCCAAGCTCCTCTTCACCAATATACAAGTGCTCCTTCATGTATCTTTCTCCTCTTAACCTTATTCTTGGAAAATTGAATGGATTTGATGGAGGAAAAGGGAAGAAATGAGGGATTCTGAGGGAATTCTCTCAACAAGGTTGCAAATGCTTGGGGAAAGGAGGGGATGTGAAACAGCCAAAGTTTCATTGTTCATGTGCTTCTGTTAGGAATGATACCCCAACACCTCCTTTTGTATGGGAAAAGGATGGTTATTTTGTTGGGTGACGGGCTAAAGGAGGTGAATTAGTTGGGAAACCACCCAATAGCCTGTAATCTCAACGAATTCCTTGAAATTTTTTATTTTTTGCAACTTTTGTGAGTATACGCGAGCTGTAGTGGTGTAGCTAGCATAGACACACGGGATATAGTGGTGCAACAAGTGTATGTATGTGGGTAGTAGTGGATTAGGGCACGTACATCTTCAAATTTTTGGTTTTTTATAAGAGCGGCTCAGTGACGGCTTGGAAAAAATATAAAGTAAGAGGGCCAAAGGCCATGTGTGAAGGTGTAGAGAAATTTAGGGCTATAACAAATGCCCCCTAATGTGTGAGGTCATAAAATAATCTTATTGCCTAAATACATTACAAAATATTTGCCAACGTACGGAGCGAGTGAGCTCGGGACCAGAGTTCGGGAGGTGCCATCTACAAAAATAACAATTGCCTCACCGAGGTGGGCATACCCATGCTCGGGATGAAATAAATCATGGTTTCCAATCAAATACACTGAAGATCCATGTCATATAACTGTATAAAGTGTAGACACGAGAAATACATAGTGGATCTACATCTCAAAATCAAATATATACATGTATAGTATCCATCTTCAAGAAGTCAATAACGCCCGATGGTTGGAGATGAGGCCTTTAGAGATCAAGAAAAAACTTCAAGATCTTCAAAAACTTGGGTAGGAGTACAATGTGAGTGTACGAATTCACTACCCATAGGTATTCGACAGATCATCGGGAAAATACAAGAGGATCTCGATGATCAGGTAGAGAACTTCATTGATTTTGAACAAGGACTTGATTGAACTTTAGGGATGGTTGGGCATGAGGACAAGAGACAAACTTCAGAAAGGCCGAATCAAGATGGGTGAAACTTCCCTTTCAAAAGAGCATGAAAGATGATCAAACTCAAGCAACATGACATTGACATAAGTTCACGATGTAGGAGGCAACTCAAACTCTCCATGTGCTTAAAAGAGTAACCAAATGGAGGAGGACACAGATCTATGTAACAAGAACATCTTCCCAAGGTTATACTAGATCCCAATGCTTGACAAACAAATGAAAGGATGTGCTCTATCCAAGGGAGACTCATTGTGCTGCCAAAAAAGATTATATATTTCCCGTCCCCTCTTTTTGGGTATTGTTTTTTTTGTCTTTTTCAATTTTTAAAGATCTTGAAAAAGAATAAAATAATGATACCTTACAAAGGAGGAAAGAGTGTTGCAATCATACTAGTTCCAAGCGCAAGGAACACACTAATGCTAAGAGAAAGAAGACATGTGCAGAAAAATGACACTCGAGGAAAATTCCTCCATGGGTCAAGGTGTCAGGTCACAGAGGCAAAGTGCTACAAGGCTTGCGTATAAGGCATTCTTCAAAGGTTCAGTTGAGAGAAACATGGAGTTGGTGTTAGGAAAAAGACGCAGAAATGCAAATGTGATAAGAAAGACATGATGAAACCCCCTTCAATGTAATGTTAACGAGCCCAGAGAAGGTAAGATCGGTTGCTTTTTCATGTTTAGAGAGTCTGAAAAACATAAAAGAAGACTCCACTAGGGTACCTTTTTCGGAAAAAAGTCTAGTCAGTTCAAAAAAAGGGGTAAACTAGCACTGAAAATATGTCTATTCAAAACCATTTTAATGAGTGTGACAAAGACAAGATCACTTGAAAATCTTTTCAATTTTAAGGAGTCTGAAAAGAGATTAACTATGGACTCGCATCCTTATTTTGTATTTAGTCTCCTTAGCCCGAAAAAGTATAAAATTTACTAAGGAGAACTCTCCCAGTGAGACGAATCTCCTGAGGTGTACCTTTTTCCTCCTTAATCCACAGGCTGGAAAAAGGGGTAAAATTATGCCATTATATGTTCTTCTGGACCAATTTAATGAGTGTGAAGGAATAAGGTCACTTGATGATATTTTCAATTTTAGGGAGTCTAGAAAGAGCTTAACTATGAAATCTGTGGGGGTTCCTTTTTCGTAAGTAATCTCCAAGGCCTGAAAAAGGTGATAAACCAAAACCAAGGAGAATGTTACTTTTTCATAAATTTAGTCTTTCAGGCCCGAAAATGTTTGAAATTATACTTGAGAATACTCTTCTAGCGAATCGAAGTTCCTAGAGTATACCTTTGTTCATACAATTGACCATCCAGACTGAAAAAGGGGTAAATTACTGCTAGACATACGTCCCTTCAAGTTTCAGTTTGGCGAGCGTGAAGGGAAACAAGATCGCTTGGAAATATTTTCATGTTTAAAGAGTCTAAAAAGGTCTTAAAGAAGACTCCAATAATTAATTTTCAAGATAATCCAAACAAGATTGAAAATCACAAACGTAGTCTCGTCGGATGTTGCTTTCAAAATTCAAAGTGAGCTTGAAAAGACAACAAATCATGCTCATTTTTGGTAGTCTCAAGGGTGAGGCCAAGAGCGATAATGAATTAGAAATATGAGGCTCAATCTTGTAATCATGACAGGACTAACAGGGACTCTCAAGCCTAACATCGTGTCAAGACAGCATGGACGTCAAAATGTAAGAAGGATCTATCTAGGGAATCCATGTAAAGGTAGGCTCTACCACCTAATCACGACAATTCTAAAGAAACAATGATGGTTCCATTTCGCACTTCGGTGGGATCGATCCTATGGAAAAGAGAAAAATACAACGAGATGCAGAAAGTGGAGGTGGAATTATAACTTATATGCAAAAAGTTGGAAAAATGACTTTTTACCAAAGGACCTTTAAAAGTGACTCATCTCCCAAAAAGTTTGCCAAACCAAAAGTGAAGTGTATCGTAACATCCAAAAAGAATCTCAAGAACCATGTTAAGTGAATTTAAAGACAAAAACAATGAAAAAAGGGTTCAAAAAAGTGGCAAAAAGGGCCAAAAAAGTTTATAAATAAAAGTTGACAACTCATTTTCACCATTGAAATTTGAAAATTAACCAAAAGGCGAAAATACCCCTTTGTTAAAATAATTGATTATGGGAGCTTCAGAGGACGAAACGAACTTTTGCTTGGACCAAGTAAGTATAAAATCATCCCTCTTTCATTTCCATTCATCATTTTATCATTTCTTTTAGTTTTTTGAGGGGGCGTGCCCTCCTAAAAAAATGTGGACCTACGTGTATGCGGGTTGTCAAAGGACAGCTCGCGTACACCCTCAAAAACATTGAAAAAAAACAAGTGTGCAAGAGTTAACTCCCCCTTTGAACTTGTCATGTGATAGGATGTATTTCCATTGGAGGGAGAGGGAACATGAGGAGATCGATGTCTTGGTCTATGAGGACCCTGCCTCTATTGTTGCATTGGAACAATGCAGGTTATGGAAGTTCTACCGGTGTCCACTCATGAAGGCACAACCCAGGATGTTGAATGGCTTGGTGGATTATTGGAACCATGATGGAGAGTCATTCTTTCTTGAGGGGCAGTCATTGACTCCAATGATCGAGGACATATATTTCTTGATTTTCCTCTCAAGGAGAGGGGAACCAGTCAACCTGCGTACATTTCCCTTTGGGCCCCACAACATCCCCGAACTCATTGGAATGCATTGCAAGGCCAACACTGATAAAGTAGGTTCTTAGGTGCCAATCCACAATATTACCAACCTATCACTGAAGGTGATATTTCTACTTATTGGGTGGATCAATAGATCTATGGCCTTACATCAGGTCTCCAAGGAGCACATGTATTGTGCGATGCAGTGCCTAAACACACGAGTATTTGACTGGACCATGACCATTTTGGACTGTATGAAGAGGCATATTACAGAGTGTTGAGGCTAGAGTAACAAAAAATTCAGGTTTGGTACCATTGTATGCTCATTCTTCTTTGAGAGGGTAACTATCCTTAGTCTGCGAGAGACAGTGCAGGGGCATGTGACCTCCTTCTGAGTAGTGTGTATATGGGCAACATTGTTGTCATGACAAGGGGGGGGAAGAACCATAGAGGCCTTTGAAAATTAATTTTTTGACTGGTGGGCATAGAATATTCCACCAATAGAGGACTACCCCTATGTCGGGATCAACTTTTCGAGGGATCTGGACATGCCCATACCTCCTAGAGAGGAGCGAGGAGAGATGGGTACATGTATTTTTAAAATTTATTTAATTTTTAGTTTCTTTTAATATATTTCATTTTTTATGTGTACCAAAGTATCTGACAATTGTGTATCTGTTATGTACATATGTGGGAACAAAGTGTCCAACATACTTCTCAAGGACTAGGTGGCGTCCTCGACTAGAGGCAGTACTAGCAATAGTTGTCGGACCAACAACAGTAGCAGGAGGACCTCTAGCAGGAGAGTCTGAGAGAGTTTTGATATGGGTGGAGAAAAAACTCACCGCACTCACTCATATAGTTCCTATGGCCGAGATCAAGGATCTCTCATCATCGATGTAGCCTCATGTAGTTGGGGTGCCACGGACGTGGGTCCAACTCTTTCGGCATTTGGAAAATGTCATTATTCACTATGACAGGGCCAACATGCCCCGTGCTTAGCTAGGATGGACCTCTTATGTGTCGAGGGCACTCTTTTGTATATTTTTTAGGTCATAAGCCCAATGATGTATACCAGATATATATTTTTGAGGCGTTCGCACCCACCATTGTACTCTGACACTTATGGATATATATATGTATTTACATCTTTTTATATCTTATGGATCATATTTTTACAAATGTATGTACATGTGTATGTGTGTTCTTCTTTTTATGTGTGTGTAAAATGCCAATCTAATACTTGATTAGATAGAGTATCTGTCATTTGATTTAATCTCCTAGGAGCATGGATATATGTAATGTAATCAAAACAACATTCTAAGAGACATACCCTAAGGAATCGTCGATGTAAAGTAGGATCATAAACATCATAAATTCCATTTAACTGGGACACAACCAGCTGAGCATCTAAATAGACCCGGAGGTGAGAGATACCATGTGAAAAAGCATCACGAAGTAACTCTATCAATGCGCTATACTCGACGACATTATTTGTGGCGTCACCTAGACATATACCTCCAGAAGATAGCAATTGGCCTTGATGCATAAAAATTACCCAAGTTGCACAAGCAAGCCTCTGAGTGTGTCGACTAGCGTCATCCGTGAACCCAAAGAACACCTTTGATTCACTTGACATATGTCATAGTGAAAAATATGACATAAATAACAACACGTCCATAAAACACAAAATACAAATACTAATTGTATAAGAACTATACATATTTACAAGAAGTCACCCAAGGCGACCAACCTACGAGTAATACTTCTTGAGGTAGAGCCCATTTCTAAGATCCGCCAAAGCATTTCCCTCAAAATCAACCAGACAATAAGCACCATTCTTTAAGACATCCTTCACAATGAAAGGTATGAACCACATGGTTTTTCACTTGCCTACCCCCAGGGTGTCCTTATCTTGGTCGTAGACCAGGACAAGGTCGCCTTCAGAGAAAATCTGAGGATGAACAGACCAATCATATTGACACTTGACTTTTTTCTTGTGAGCCTCATTGGCCAAGGATGCATCATGGTGTTTCTCATCAAGTTTATCGAGATACAACAGGCATTGCTCAAGAAGTGAAGTGTTTGGAAATAACTCTACTGTCAACTTTAAAGACAAGATATGGCACTCTATAGGAAAGACTGCTTCCAGCCCGTAAACGAGTTGAAAAGGTGTGAAATCGATGGCAGTGTTTATAGAAGATCAGTATGCCCATAATGCCAAGTATAACATCAAATGCCAATTTAACTTGGCTTAATTGATGATTCACTGCAGAATAGTCTTGAGGGAATTATTCACAGCCTACACCTGACCATTCGCTTATGGGTAGTAGGGTGACGAAATTTCTTGTCTCAACCCAAGATTTGATGTTAACTCAAACATCATCTTGTTTTGGAAGTGGCTGCCATGGTCAGTGAAAATCTCCTTCCAGATGTCGAACCTAGCTATTGTCTAGTTAAAAATGAAGAGAGTAGTTGTTTCTCCATTATTATTGAACGTTGGCATAGCCTCGACCCACTTTGTGAAGTAGTCTACTGCTACGATGATATAACGATGCCCCTTGGATGAGGTTGGGTGGCATGTAGTGAAATCAATTCCCCACTTGGTGAAGGGACCAACAACAATTATGGGAAACATGGGAGCGGGATGTGCCCTCATCTTCCAAGAGAAGATCTGACATGGTTGGCACTTCTTGACCGAATCAATGCAATCCATGATTAACGTAGGCCAAAAGTGACCAGCTCTTAGAAACGTTTGGGATGTTACCAACCTAGACAAATGACCACCACATGCTCCAGTATGGAAGTCTTTAAGAACAAGTTTCACTTCTTCGTGAATGAGGCACCGACGAAGAATGCAATCTACACCTCAATGATACAAAGTGTCATCGAGGATGAGATAGTTTCATGCCTGATGGCATATTCTTTGATTCTCATCACGAGAAGTAGAATATGGGAAATTCAAATTATGGAGATACACTAGTATATCTCCATACCAGGGGTCCGAAGATGTGATTAGAAAAAATATTGTCTTTAATGGGCAACTCTTCGGGCATGACATCACCCGATTCGACCAAAAGTTCTGAGATAAGTTCTGCAAAGACCAGTGACTTTTTGGATTTCGCAGAAACAAAATCCAAGTCAAATTCCTGGAGGATAACAATCCATCTATTTATCTTTCCGTTGATGATCATCGTGTCAACACGTATTGAAATGGATTCACAATGACAATGAAAGTGGTCTTGCAAAGAAGGATATAATGACGAAATTGTTGGACAACATGCACTATTACCAATGAAAGATTCTCGGCATGAGAATAATTGAGTTCCAGCCCAACCAGGCCTCAGCTCAGGTAATAAATCAAATTCTCTCTGAGTAGATCATCCTCTTGAACCAATACCATGTCGATGGTCAACTCTGCAGCAACCAAGTACAATAAGAAATCTTTATTATAATTGGGA
Organism: Picea sitchensis; assembly: GCA_010110895.2. Lineage (NCBI taxonomy): Eukaryota > Viridiplantae > Streptophyta > Pinopsida > Pinales > Pinaceae > Picea > Picea sitchensis. The sequence goes on from SNQJ01S0037711.1 coordinate 106,621, forward strand.
GGCTGAAGAAGAGGGGCAGACATGAGGGCACGTTTTGACGCCTCGAAAGAGAACTGAGTGGCTTCGTCCCAATGTAATAGGACTCCCTTATTTAGTAAATGCATGAACCCTTTAGTGATCGTGACATATTTTGTGATAAAACGCCGAAGAAATTTGGCTTGCCTCTGTAAGTTATGAAGCTGTGGGATTGTGCACAGGGGAGGCAATTGAACTATCGCCTCAACCTTCAAAGGATCGACCATGATCCCTATTGTTGAAACTATGAAACCTAAAATATGACTTGACATCACGCAGAAACTGCACTTGTTATATTTCAAGTGAATCTACTAGTAGCGACATCACTCAAATATTAGTCGGAGGTGTGCGGGATGATCATCTCTCTTACAAGATCGTGATGCTAAATCATCAAGATAAGCCTCGACTTTATGTATAAGTTTGTGGAAAGAAAAAGACATGGCCCGTTGAAAAGTGGCTCCAACATTCTTCAGTCCAAACGACATCTTAGGATAAGCAAATGCGCCCCATGGACATATAAAAGTTGTTTTATGTTGGTCCTCGGGTTTGATCTGAATCTAGTTATATCTCGAGAAACCATCCATGAATGAAACGACCTCACATCCTGCACATTCATCGACAATCTAATCAATGAATGGGGTGGGAAAATTATCCTTTGGATGGGCCTTATTCAAGTCACGAAAGTCCATGCATACGCAAATCGTACCCTTCTTTTTATTAAACATAATGGGATTTGACACCCATTCCGTCAGCTATATGGGGTAGATAAATCCTGCCTTAAGCAGTTTCTCTACTTCAGTTTTAATAGCTACTGATTTCTGAGGATTCATTGGATGAAGCTTCTATCGGACTAGCTTGGCATCAGGATAATTCGTTATCTCATGTTCGATGATTCTTGGATCAATGCCTAGCATTTCCTCATAAGAATAGGAAAAAACGTCACAAAATTCCTTAAATAAATCTGTATAGGTTTGAATCTCCTCAGGGGAGAAGTTTTCTCTGATGAAGACATTCTCCACAACTCCAGGGGTTCTGGAGATATCTATAGGTATCATTTCAGTGATACTTTCCATATTACAATCGGCATACACTGCATGCGTAGCCAGAGGATTAACAGGACAAGACCTGTCTCCAGTCATAGTCAACACAAATTCACCTACCTCTATTCTTCTCAACTCTGGGAGGAAATAAGATATGTGATGGAGATCATCCCAGGGTCTATTTGGACGAATCAATGCTTCAAGAACCGCCTCATATGAGGGAAAGACCAAGTCTAAAGAATCAATATTAGAGAGGGAACCTTGAGCCTAAATAGGCTCAAGAACTGGATCTAACTTTTGTGTGAGAGTCAGATGAAGCTTGCTTGAAAATACTGTACGCAACTTATGTCTCGGAAAAGGGCATGGCCATGCTAGGACTCCCTATCCCTGCCATCATATCTGATGGGGAAGGAAGATTCCACATATCATGAAAGTAAGTCATGTGGAACGACAACACTTGAAATATTTTATCCCTAGGCTGGTCGAGGACAACCGATATCATCTTGGCATTTCCAGAAGGAGGCGGGTAATCAAAATTACCCATCAAAGGTGGTCAGAAACCAACCTCTACATTGGCGATGTCAGTCTAAGGGTTTTCAATCATTGGGACCATGGATGCCCCCGATGAAGGGTCAGGCCAGGAGAAGGACAACTGATCAATGGTCATGATTTGTCCCTCGTGTGGGAACAACAAGAGCCGAAAAACTATGGTGACCACTACATGCATTGCATAGGTCCAACTCCTTCCTAATAGAAGGTTGTAGTTGAGAGGCGCATTGACCACTTCAACTTCGACGCACACATTATTTCCTCCCAACTACATGGGGAAGGAAGGAATGATTCCATGCAGTCTGAAAGAACGATCATCGAAAGAAGTAAGAAGAGTAGATGACAAAGAAAAAATAGGTTGGCCAATGGCCCTCCAACATGCCAACGAAATCACACAAGTCAAGGCATCCTCATCAACCACTGTACGAAAAATATTTCAGGTAAAATATTTCATGGGGTGAGACACTACTATCTAAAACACGACATGGTAAGGAAGACGAGGTTTCAATTCAGTCGTATCAAGAATGATCGTTCCCAGATAACAAGTCTTAGTAGATCCAAAAGCATTCAATATAGCCTTTCTCTGCAAAGGGAAGCTTTGGAGGACTTCCAAAGAAGACATCACGTAAGGGGTTTGTGACAAATCCTCCACCATAGAGTAGTTTTTGGCGTCCCTCACATTCGGATTATGGGAATATTTCTTGAACGCCCCTTTTGGGATGTGTGTCATTGTTTCTCCCAATGTCTTCTTGATCTGGAGAGGAATTGTTGGGTTTGTGGCTTCCTTACCCTTTTCGATAGATTCTGGCATTTTGTAGTCACGTGTTCTAGTCGCTATATAAGAATCACCTTTCATCATATAAACATTCGCAAATGGAGGATTAATAGAAGATGAAGGGGGGTCCCTGACTACTCCCATCCGCGCTCGAAGAGGCTTGAGTCATATTTTGCCCATGTGGAAATGGGTTCATTAACACAGTAGGTTGTTGTTGCGCCAATAACTTCTGGGCCTCAGCAAGTTGAGGGCACAAGTGAGTCATATGGTCCTCCGTGCAAAGGTTACATGGATACTTCGACTTTCTCTTCTTTGTGTTTCCCCAGGCAACATTGTTTTTGGGTTTCTTATCCTCCTTAACCTTTTTGTTTCTCTATTTTTTCTTCCCTTCAGTTTATTGGTTGGTCTTCGAGTTCGTCATCTACACACTGTGTACATCCAATGATTGGGTAGGGGGAGAAGTTGAACCGAGGGTCTGGCTGGCCATTGTTTGTTGTATAGACATCTGTTGCAATTGATTTGACAGCTGATCAGTGGGATTTTCTTGTGCTGAACCAACTATACCATCAACATGTGGTCCAAAAATTTTTCTTGCCTTGTCAAGAATAGAACGTGGCACATCTGGAAAATTTTCATAGAGTAAGCCAAACTGAGAGTATATCAGTTTGAGTTGTTTCTCTCTCATTATCGCCTCCTTGTAAGGTAGCTAGAGAGGTAGTGGGGGGGCCTAGAGGGCCCATAGTGATAACAGTGGAGGTCATTCAATGTAAGGTGGACTAGGTCCACTATATTATTAAATAAGGCCCACTATGGTATTTAGATATAATAAATGGGTAATTAGATATAATTAATGTAAGAGGACTTCTTAGAAGGTTCTACTTCTAGAAGATTCCTCCTCTAGAATGTTCTTAGGAGATGATAGCACTATATAAAGGGGTTCAAGCAATGTAATGAGACATGAAAAAAAGTATTGTATTTGGAGCGGTAGATCAATAGAAGGAAGCCCCCTCGAAGAGGAAAGTGAACAGGAGAGGATCCCTTCCATAATAGGATCCATTGTATGGTGTTGCCCTACCTCAAGGGTTTGGTAATAATAAAGTGTGGTTTCTTCTATCTTGCTTTGTGGATCTATTCAGTGTTTTTTGTGATTATATTTGTAGATCTATTAAGGTTCTTAACAATTGTGGATATATTGTGTATTCAGTATTTGTGGTGATTATATTTGTATATCTATCTTTGTTCTTAACAATTGGTATCAGAGCACTTTCCTTGGCCGGAGTTGTGGGCAAATAGTTTTTATTTTTGCAGATTTTTTTTTTGGAGCAGAAAAAAGAGGGCCGCGACATTATCGAAGTTTTTGGTATATTTCAGTGCAAAATTTGCAGAAAAGGGTTGTATATCTGAGTTCCTCTCAGAAAAACACCCAATTTAAAAAACAAAATCGACCGAAACGGAGTCCGGAAGGTCAAGATATTGAGGTTTTAAAATCTGCAATTTTTCAGGGTTTTTTCTGCGGACGGCGGTGCGATTTGTTTTTATTTATGTAGAATTTGGAGGCTGAATCTTCCCAAATAAATTACATATCTGAGTTCCTCTCACAATTTCACCCAATTTAAAAAAAAAAAATTATCTGAAACGGAGTCCGGGAAGTGAAGTTATGAGCATTTGAACTTCAACATTTTTTAGGGTTTTTTCCAGAAAAAGCCGCGATTTTCTGTCGAAACTTATTGGGTCTATTTTTTGGGTTTTCAGATGGTTGTTTCTTCTCAAAACCTGAAAGAAATTATTGAATCATTCAAAGCCCAATTGTTTCACACATTGGATGAGAGATTGGATGTGTTAGCACAAGGCCTCACAGACAGCCTCACAAATATCATCACAGATGGCCTCAATGACAGTTTTCGTAGTATTCAAGATTCATTGAACAACATGCAAGAGATATTTCTTATGCAGGGCCTCAAGGATGAATATAATCAAGAAATATATGCTTGGTATGATTTTGAGGCAGATTGTGATGATTGGTATATGGATAGTTGTCATTTTTGGGATGACAACCACTTC
>SNQJ01S0037712.1:0-36405 GCA_010110895.2 Picea sitchensis
TTCAACTACTTCTATTTCCTTTTCCCAACATGGATTAAATCATGCGTCTCAACAAGAATGTATTCTCTTCTCTAGTGATCTTAGTAAAAAAGAAGGATAAGTCTCAAAGGATGGTCCTAGACAATAGGGAATTTAATAAATTGCACTTAAAGATATGTTTCTCAATCATACCATTAATAAATTATCAACTTGTATTTGTAATCCCCTTGCTTGTTGTTTTTTAGAATTGATTTCCCTTGGCGAACCCAACTTCTGATTTCAATGACTTCTGTGTGTGGGTTTTATTGATTATTATGAAACGATTGTGGTTTTATATTTTGTCCCTTATCCCTTTAGTCATCGGTTCATTCCTGATAAGTTGGCCAAGAGCTGAATCGATAGTCGTCACTTCAGTGTTTAAAGAACTATAGATTCAAATGCCCCTCTTTTCTATGCATGGATGATGAGTGAAGGATAAGAATTTTCCCTGTTGTCTATCCCTTACTTATCTGTGATTTGATTGATTCATGGCTAAATGTTTAATATTTGCGCCTTCTTATGAACAAGTACTTATGAAGATTGATTGATTAAAACTTTGATTTCTCTCTGCGTTTTTAATTGCTTGAACTTTGGTACATCTCTGCATTTTTATTGATAAGCTCTACATTGTGAATGATAAACCTCTGAGTTGAATGACAATCCCTTGGCAAACCTAACTTCTAATTTCAATGATTTCTCTGTGTGTGTTTTATTGATTATTAAGAAACGATTGTGTTTTTATCTTTCGTCCCTTATCCCTTTAGTCATCAGCCCATGCTTGAGCAGCCAGCCAGGAGCTGAATCGACGGTCGCCACTTCGGTGTTTAAATACCTATAGATTCAAATGCCCTGCTTTTCTGTGCATGGATGATGAGTGAAAGATAATAATTTTCTCTATTGTTTATCTGTTACTTATCTCCGAGTTGATTGATTTATGGCTGAATGTTTAGTCTTTGCACTTACTTGTGTAGATTTCGTTTTTTCTTGAAATTCATCCGATCAACGTTTAATTTAATATACTTGGCTTTTTAGTCAGTAACTGATTGAATTTCACTTTTTTCAGTCTCTAGAGAAACCAAATTCAACACTCACTTTTGATATGGATTCACTTCCAAACCATAGACTCTTATCATAGTAAACTGCTAAAAAAGGAACTAATCTCCCACTTTGGTGTTGTTTTGCAATTGTAGTGACCCTTTCACTAAAGGAATAATTATAACGAATACCTATTTTTGGATAATAAAGTCTAATGTAGACATAAAAGAGTTTACATACTGCATAAAACCTAAGGTCTTATTTTTTTTTCTTTCTTCATAATTTGTGTTGGTCAATGTTGGAGATACTAACTCGTACTTGTCATGTGCTTAACTTTTTGTGAATTTTCAAAGGATAGATATTGAGGAGGGATGTCGACAGGAGATTCTCCAAAAATTCCTCGTAAATGCTCTATGTTCTCCCAAGAAGGAATAAGATGAACTCCTTCGACTGAGACTTCGAGTGACCAACAGCAAACTCATCAGAGGAGATTTTCAAAAGAGTCTGTGAATAGATAAGTTGCAGAATGTGCTCAAGAAAGTGATATGGATGCAACCTTCTTAGATAGGTTGTGCATTGATACTCCTACACCTGAGAATGTAGGGAATACCTTAGGACAAGAGAATATTTCTGGTAATTTTATTTAATTTTGTTTATTTTTGTTGTAGTTTTGTGTATTTAAATTTATCTAAAGTTAAATGTTGTAATTACTTTCAAATGTGTCTATAGACAACGAGTTTAGAAAAAGGGATGACAATGAAAGAGAGAGTGGTTGTCACGAAGATTCTAATGTTGGTGCAGAGGGTGAAGGTGGATTTAGGAGGTCGCGTTATCAAGAAACAAAAGATTACATGCCTACATCCACCTATCCTTAGGATGTTGGTGATGAATTTCTCTGGGAAGGGATTACTAAAGAAATGATGCTTGAACGATGCTTATGTGTTAAAATGAGGTTGGAAAATGATTTGGTGGTCTTGGAACTCCCTCAAGAGAGTAAACAAATATTGGAAATTGTTTTTCATTCATTGCAAAACTTTATGGACGCATATCAGAAGATGGGGCCAACCACTGACAATTTTGTAGATCTAATGAGGCAACGAAAGTCAAAGGTCATGCACCCTGATAAATGGGAGACAGTAAAACATAGAGTTTCAAAAGAAGATGTCATTTCAATGTTCAATTTAAAATATGGGCCAAAGAGGAAGATGTTGAAAGTGCAATATTTTAAGCACCCTGACATTGCAGGATATCTGTATAACAGATTTTTGGTGGAATATGGGAAATTTTCATGGAACGATGAGGTTCCACAATACTTTTCAAGACAATTTTATGGTTAGTTTTTCTTGCACATGCACCCTGATTATACTAGTCTACCGTCCAAATATTACGGGGTTGGTAAAAGACATACATATGGTCGCAAAGGGGCATATCGAGATGCGACATTTTTGAGGCCTTCAAAACCTCTAGTATCTCGCCCAACAGGGGAATTTGTTTTGTATTCAGAGTTGCAAACTACATCAGAGGCTGTCAAAGAGGGTAGGAATGCAATCTGAGAAAATTTGGAAGTGATTTTTTATGGTGTTGATGTTGGCATGAACCATCAGTGAGCAGAATCGAATTCCTGGGCCATATTTGTTTAGAAAACATATGTGGAGTTAGATACCATGTCAACAGAAGATGTTTTGGAGTATGAAAAATTTTGTTGTGATGGTTGGAAGAAGGTCATTCAGAATGATGACCCGAACAATAGATTGGTATGTGTTCTAGTTAGTAATTTTTTGATGCATTTTAGGATAGTTTACTTCTAATTGTAGATTTATATATCATTGTATCTATAGAAATAATCGAGTCGTTATTGTCATTAATTGTAGTTTGGAGATATGTTAAATGAATCTCTAGTAAATAGGGGACTTGATTCCACAAGTTTAAATCTGGATGGGTTGAATCAGGTATGTGTTTTCTAATATCTACAGTTGAGCACTTTAGTTGTTCAATCTCCAATCTTTTGAATAAGAGATAAACAACATTTACAATTTTGTATAAATGTGAACACATTGAATCCTAGATTTAGTTCTTAGTTGTGTTGTTCACAGATCCCTATTCCATATCCTACTACTTGGGCAGGCTTGTCTCAATTCTCATTGGGAGAGTTTGAATAGGGTGGCAGTTCACAGGTATCATTTAATGTCTTAAAATCATTTAAATTTAATGTGTTATAATCATTTAAATTTAATTTTTTAAATTGTCAAGTTTGAAATGTGTTATATAGGCTAATGTGGAGAAGAGAGTACCTGAGAGTGTGCTTGGGAGGGAGATTGGGATTGAGGAGGAAGTTGAGGAAGCACCCAGATCTGGGAAGGATGTGTCCATTCAAGATGATTCATAAATGTATGTTTTTGACTTTTATCAAATTTTTGTTTTCTCAAATTTTTAGTTTAGTCTTTCATTTTCAACGCTTTGATAAATTATTTTTAAATATATGGAACCCCTAGATAATATTATCATTGTCTTAAATGGTGTACATTCAAACTTATTTAAGGTTATATCATGATGAAGACCTAATTTTGAACTTGAACATTTGATTATTTTAGAACATACTCTATCCCACATCAGAAAAGAGAAAGTTTCTAAATTTTCTTCGATTGCGTTCCTTGCTTTCTTCTCCAAGAATGGTGTAGTATAAACATTTTTTTTTTATACATACAACGAAATGAATTCCTTCTGGCTAGGGTATTGTCAAACTCTTAACTAAATTGGTTACTAATCACAAAAACAAACATTCAAGTAGATTTACAAATAAGCTCACACATATTGTATATGTGAGCTAGCTCACACATATTGTATTTGTGAGCTAGATCACACATATTTTCAAAGAGAATTTGATTATATGTAATAATTCACATCCCATTTAAATGGTTTTGAAGAATGACTTAATATACATGTGCAGATTTGTGTTTTCTTCATGTACATGCAAGATTATATGAGAACATCTATTCCACCGCAGAAAGAGGAGATAAGTATTTTCCAGAAGAATGGTTGTTAAAATGGAGATTTGTGAACTTTTTTTTAGATATAAGTAGTTTTTTGAAAGAAAACTTAATATGAAGATTTATGAGTCCTTTAATTTGAAAGGGCATCATGGAATTTGATTATATGACCATTGCAGAAGAGAAGAGAAGTATTTTACTACTGAGGAGATTAGTATTTTATTGTTGTGTGAATATGATCAAATAACATCACCTGTGATGAGAATTTCACATGAAGGATTTGAGACTTTATCCACAAGGAGAATTTCACCTAAAGGATTTGAGACTTTATCCACAAGGAGATAATTATTTCATTGAAATAATGACTTAATATGGAGATTTGGGAAGTTTCTTCATACACAGTTCTAAATTTATTTTCAGATTATTATCTAATTCTAACTCACAATTTTTTTTACTAAGAACACAATTTTTCTCTTTAAAAGTTTTGAAGATTTTAGATAAGATTTACAAATTGTTTAAATCATGTATGTTTAATGTGGAGAGTAACTATCTTAAATCTATTTAACTTTGGTTGGGTATGTTATTATTTTTTATTTTTTATTTAATATTTAGTTATATTATATATGCTAATATGTGTTATTTTTTTATTATTATTGGTTTTTAATGTTACAAATGTCTAAATTATATTCAGTGGAAAATATGTTTACAATATATTTTGTGGGAAATAGTATGTTGACGGATGAGACTTAACTCTTTTGGTATGTATGTCAATTTTGTTTTAATCACAATTTTTGAATTCTGTTTTATTTCACATGTTTAAATTGTAAATTTTTAATTTTTGAATTCTGTTTTTTTTTTGCAGGTTTGAATTGTAGATATGAAGTGATCTATCTTAAAGCAATGACTTAGAGTCCAGAATTTTGGAGTTAAATGTCTTAGTTTTTGTTATCATCCTAAAATGGATGTGGAACCTATGTATTTTACACTGTAACTATTCAAACTTTGATTATATATTTCATAATTGTGGAATTCAAAATATCAATTTATTGTCTCATATTTGATTTCTCAATGTTGATGGAAAAAAAGTGGCAAATTTGTTAGTAATGAACTAATGTTTTGTATATTCTCCTTTTTACAATGCATTAAATTAAACATCAAACTATTAAATACTTTTCTGCTATGTATTAATTTAAATGTTTCATTTTATGTACTCTTAAATACTTTTCTTTTATGTATTAATTTAAATGTTTCATTTTATGTTCAATGTGGACTGTTAAAAATATGATTCTATTGACATATCAAATAATTTTGGCAGAATAATTTTAGTAGAATAAATTTATTTTGTTTCTAGTTACTTATGACCCTATTGGTTACATAGAAGCACTTAACTAATAAAAAAATAAAGGAAATATAGGCATATGAGATCTACTAAATAAATGAAAAAAAATAAAAATAGAGTGTGAAATAATACAAGAATGTGTTATTTAACTATTTAAGAACATGCAAAGACAATATGTTGTTGTTTATATATTTAAGAATATGAAAACCCAATAGATGTACAAGAAAAAAGTGAACTATCAGACATACAAGATTGTATCATTGCATATCTATTTAAGAATATATTATAGTAGACAACACTTTAACCATGTGTTATCACTGAAATTTCATCCGCAAATGGTTACAAGAATCGAGCACCGTCAAACAGTTATGAGGTCACCCATGGATCAAAATTACCACAAAAGCAGTTCTAAAAGGTCCAAAACTATACAACTAGTGATAAAATTAAAGTGCGCTAAGACTACACAGGGCCCGTGCACATGTGAGAATGGCACATTTATGAGATTGGTCGGCCTCCCACCCACTTCTGGTTCACCTTCCAAGTTGATTTGACACCCAAATCTCGATTGGGTCCGACTGGGTGGCTGGTCAAAGACCTAAAAATGCCCTAATAGCCTATTTTCACACTACAAACTGGTTGCACAATACCTCCAAGAGGTTCTATAAAACAAGGCCATGGGTGCACTTCATTTTCAAGGAATTCAATAGCAAAGTTATGCTGCTACTATTCTCTTGAGGAATCCTCTATTCTCATCAAGAGTATACTAGCACCATTACATTGGACAATCCATCTCATCTCTTGAGTGGATTAGTTTGGAATTCTTTCACCATTTTCATTCAAAGTTGTAAGAAGAGCTTATTTGTGGGGGTCCAAGAGCCCTCCCTTGGAGGAAGAAGGGACTCATAGTCCTCTTTCTTCTCGATGTTTTCTTTCACTAATATCATCCTTGCCATTGGTGACATGAGTCTTATTGGTTTTTTGTTCTTATGTCTTTGTGCTCAATAGTTTAGTTGTTCTTTTATTTCTTATTTTTTCCTTTTATATTTCTTTCTCTAACCCTTTTCCCTTACAACTGTCTTTCTTAGCTAACCCAACTAGGCTTGTAAGCACCTCTGTTTTGCTCATCTAGGTGACAAAAGAGGCGCAACATATTGACAACTCCACTGGGGAAATGTATCAATTTCCTACCCCATTTGGGTTTTTATAGCTCTTCTTTTGGTTTATTTAACCTGCAGGTGCATTAACCGGCCCAAGCCGACCTGCAAAACATCTAATTCCAAGTTGAATTGAGAGAATTCCATCCATAATTTTCTTCACGACCATGTGTCTATTGTGCATGGGTTTATTGGCCCACAGTTGCGCATCGTGCGCACGTGTGCCAAAATCAAAGTGTTGTTCTACGCACTTGCGCCGAAAAGCCCGTTTTGGTTTGTGCACATGTGCTCAGTGCACCTCTGTCTACACTGAGACCCGCCCACCTGTGTAGAAAAATACACATCGTAAGGTTTTTGAGATTTGGGGAAGGCCCCTAGCCTTCTTAAAAATGATTTCATGCATGTTGTAAGTTGCACCACAGTTAGTTCCCTCTTCATATAAAGGGATTATTCAAAACACATAGGCACTTAGGGGGTTTAAAATCATCATTTCCTCTTTTGCTTTCATTTTGCCACATGGATGGCTTGCTTTGACTAAAAGGATAAGTTGGAATCATTTGTAATCACATAAAACCTGCATTGGGACTAGAAGTTGGATAACAATTGCTTAGTATGCTCTTCTCTCGCGCTTGCAAGCAACCTTGAGAATCAGAAAAAGATTGTAGGACAATTTCATCTCCCTTAGAAAGACTAAAACCTTTAGGAGAGGAAAACAACCCCTCTCGGGACTCCTCTTAGTTTATTTTTCAAACACATCTTAAGATTGTAACGGGCCCATACATGCCCACATGCTACAAAGATAGGATAGTGTTGAAATTTACTTTCTTAGATTAAATCACTAGGGAATTTTAAAGGTTTTGTAACGAGCCTATACATGCCCACATGATCACAATCTAGGATAGTTTCAAAGCTTTTCTTAGATTAAATCACAATAGGGAGCTAAAGGAATGGTAAAGGACCCACATGTCCACATGCTAGTTTCCTAGGGACTTTTGAATTACGCAAGGTTGTACCAAAGACATTTAGTTAATTAGGTAATCAACACTTGTAAGGACCAAACAAAGTACACATGCAACAAGGTGACACCTAATTCATTAAAACATTGGCACACTTTCACTCATTCACACACAAAATTCACTTATCACTCACATAGTGTTCCTCTCAAAACGTGGAGGTCAAAGTAAGTTTCCTCCAAAGAAATTCTAAAACACCCCACCTTTTCTTGACGAAACTATCTATTCCCATTTAATTTCAACGAGGTTGGTTCACACCCCCAATCTCTCAAACAACCACATCTAAATTTTTCCTAAAAACTCACTAAGTTTTCCTCCACAGGAGGTGCCAAAAGAAATTTTTTAGTTTAGGTAAGATTTCGGGGATAGGCATCCAATTAACTCCCCGTTATCTAGTTCTCACATTGTCAAAACAATAGAAGTTGTCAAATAGGGAACTGAAAATCCTCCAAGTCATGTGTTCCTAACACCATAAGGCGTGGAGATACTCGTGAAGGGTTGAAGGCTGAGTTCTAGTTGTTATATGCATCCCCCCTTGAGGAACCCACCTCTTTTACGAGATCCAGCCCGTGACCCATTTCTTAGGCCGAAAATCTAAATGCCACACTTTGACCGATGTACCTAGTGACCACATTTTAGGACATCTACCTAGGTGGAAGTTGTGATTTGCAATTGCACCTTGATCGGATTTTGTGTGTCTATTGGGAAATATAACCAGCTCTTTCGGGATATGCCCCCTTTACCCCTCAATATAACTGATTACTTCATCCGTCACTAGTTTCTCTTCCGGTGACTTCAGACCCCACTATTGAGTACTATTGGAAGGTTCAGTGCTATTTGAGAGGAAGGACGTTACGTCTTTTAGGACACGAGCATTTGCTTTTCTTTGATTCCCCACGCAGACAAAACCCACTTATCCACATATATGCTTCTTTTTCAAAACACTTTATGTATGATGCACTTATGATTACATTTTGATTTGGATATATATTGTGTCAAGTTTAAAAATTGCAACAAAGGCTCTTGCTTATTTATTACTCTCACCACAATTTGCACACATCCACTCAGCTAGTTGGACATCATAGGAAACCCACAAAATCCCCGTCATTCCAGACACTTACTAAACCTCCCTCTTATCTTAGGGGGAGTTCCTAGTCTTGCCAACTCATCTGCACCACCTTCACACACTCCAGTGAGTGCCACTGTCTTAGGATCAACTTTACTTGGTTCCAAATTACTTGGGTCCACTTCCCAAGGTCCTCCATACACTCGCTCTCCTTCACAAGGAAGCGGGGGTCCAACTTCCTCTCAAGGGGGAAGTACCAACCCACCTAGCCCCCCTCAAGGGTCAGGTTCATAGAACACTCACACCATGGCTGGAACTAATCCTCCTCCCCCACTACAGATGCCATATTTGGCCTCTCTTAACATACCAAATCTAATAAAACTCACAAATGATCCTATATTGAATGACCCCACATGGCCTGCAATGCCTACCAAACTACCTTCAGACATCCCCAAGTTTGAAGGAAAGGCAGGGGATGACCCTGGAAACCATGTCATGACTTTCCACCTATTGTGCTCATCCAACAACATTATGGATCTTCCATCAAACTATGATTATTTCAACGCACACTCATGGGCACATCATCCAAATGGTATGTAGACGAAAAATCGAGGTCCCATGCAACTTTTGAGTCCTTGACCAAAGCATTTTTGACCTTCTTCCAATTACCAATCCGCCATGACAACGGTCTTGAACTACTCTCTAATTTCAAACAAACCTCAACCACACATATCACTGATCACATTCATGAGTGGCGTAGACGACGTAGTTTATGCAAAGCCGAAACCACCAAACAACGGTGTCTTGAATGGTTTCTCAGATCACTTGTCTCTCTCCTCTGTAAATATGTAACTTCCACCTTCCCTCAATAAGAAGAAGAAGCCATCAGTAAGGCTCAACAATACGACCTCATCTATTCATAATCAGGGTACTTATACACAGTACTTCCTGGCCTTCCAAAACCTGTGCCATTTGGTCAAGACAAACTTGAGATGTCTCACTCAGCAGACAGATTGATTGGTAATACCACGCACCACAGTCCACAACCCCCACAACCACCAATGTATGGCACACCTCAATATCTGTCAGCATATGGGGGAACCTCTTATTACCCGCCACCCCCTTATCAACAACATTACCCTGTTGCTATTCCTCCACCCATCAGTGGGCCACTACCGGCACCCACAATACACCCACATATCCAAACAAGTTCTGGTACTCCCTCTACCTCATCTTATACTCTAAGTACTAGAAAAAGTGCCACGCCTTCCTCTGTACCTTACGGATCACAAATCCCACAGAATATGTACTTTCCATTCCCTATTCCTCCACAACCCATGGCTCCCCCACACCCTCATGCTAGGGTGAATTTTGTTCAAACCTCTCCCCTTTAGCAATATCAAAAGTTTGAACAGCTGAATACGGAAAATCCAACCCATCAGTCAAATAATGCCAAAAAGAAAGGAAAAAATAGGAACAATAACAACCCAGCTCAAGGTGGGAATCACCCTCAACAGGACCAACCTACTGGGGGCAACCAAAATAAAGGGAATCAGAACCCCCAAGGGGGCAATAAAAATAGGTGTCAAGGGAGAAATAACAATGCTATTAAAACCACCTTCCCTTCTGCCCTTTGCGGTGGGTTCGGTCATTATACCCATCATTTCCCCCAAATCGATGATTTTAAATGGTTGAAAGACTTAGGTAGTCTACCACATCCTCTAGCACAGCCTGCCCCTCAGCAGGCCCCACAAAAATACGTGCAACAACTCCCCCAACCGTGCTGCAAAATCCCATTTCGCACCAAGGTGTGATGAACACCCAACAAGAGATGTAGCCTGCCCCACCAAACAATATCTCAATCCAAACAATCCTGCAGATCGTACTATCCTCCTCACCAGTGAGGAAGAAGTCCTTCTGCAAACACATAGTCATCAATATCATGCACCCTCTAAGTCTCCTCCCATTCCCCCATAAACAATCCCAGCACCAATGGGACCCCCGTTGGTGATTCCTCGCCCTAACGCAGAACCACCTCTTCACATCCCTCACATCCCATTGCGCAGGAATGTCCATAACCCACAGACTAGGGTGGCTCATAATTAGAGTCTGGTTGATGACTTACCACAATCCCCAGTTTCCATGTCAGTCTTAGAAGTCCTTCAAACTTGTCCCACTCGACGGAAGTCATTACTTTCTTCCTTGGGGGCAGTCGACCCCGCGAATACTCGACTCATCACATTTGATCTTGACATTGGAGAACTTCGACTCCCCGCTCTAATCGCTTTTCAAATCCCAGTAAAAAATCAGAACATTACAGTTCATCGTTGTATCATCGATGAAGAAGCATCCACATGCATCATGTCCAAGACTGTATGGCAGAAACTTGGTTCCCCCGAACTCATTCCATCTGCCATTACCTTAAGAGCTTATGACGGATGATTGTCGTCTCTTGAAGGGCTCTTCCAAAATGTCCTTGTAGAACTCGGGGGCAAGACTATCCTTATCGACATTGAAGTTATTGACGCCCCACTCGATTACAATATCTTGTTCGGTCGTAGCTACATGTATGCTATGAAGGTCGTTTCCTCTTTCGTCTTTCAAACCATGATGTTCCCCCACAATGGGAAGATCATCAAAATTGACCAAGTTTCGCATTATGAGCCTAACCCTTCTGCCAACATGGACAACATCCTCCCCCTCATCCATACTGATGATGAAACATACCCACTCATTGAAATGGGTCTCGGGATTTTCAAAGACCCATCATTGTTAGGAACATACCATGGTGCGCTACCGCTCCTTCATCCTTCCAATCACGTATGCATCGTATTGTCCAACGAAACTGACACAGAGGATACCCTTCCTCCTAGGGAGGCTTCTATCATATCTGACGTCCCACTAGTCACAGAGCTCCCCCGTCATGAGCATCCTACGAACTTGTCAACTCCACCAGTTCACGATTTCCCCTCTCCCCAAGGCCATATCCCATTTTGGGAGACAGTTCCCCAAGCCATCACTCAAATCCCCTTCTTTTACCCTCCACCAGGCGTACAATCTTTCCAAGTAGCTGCAATGCTTAAACTCCCTAATATGGTGTTGGCAATTCCAGTTTGGTATTTACATCCACCAGAGATGGTCCGTCAACCATCCCTTCCCCCCCAAATGGAAGGAACCCCAATGGCGATTCCCATACTCACTCCCACCATACCCCCTTCACCCCCACTCACTAACCTCCCCGCCACAACTAGGGGCATGTGAAAGAAGAAGGATCCCACAACTCCACTCCCACCTCGCATCCAACCTCCTTGTGTGCTATGTGATAAAGATTGACACCCAACCAACAAATGCCCATCTTTACCCGAGTTACGTAACCTCATTCAACCCAGTCAAGCACCATCACCGCTCGCCACTGTCATAAGTACTACCGCTATCTCCCCGAACACAAGTAGCAAAGGACTGTGAACCAAATTCACTTGCGCCATCTATTCAGAATATGGCCATTATACACACCATTGCCCAACACTACCTCAGTTCCGATAGACGTTAGTCCCAGTCCGCCAAAGCTTCCAGCAGGAACATCGTCTAGTTACGTCACCCCCACCAAACATCACTAACATCCATTATGTCACAACTTCAGTCAATGAACGCATGAGATGCCCTTGCTCTCTATGTGAATCCTTAGATCATTTTACATATCAATGTACTATGATCATTGAATAAAGGCAACGCTAGATGACCCTGATTCAAACCCCAGCACCCCCTATAGAATCTATGGTTGACATTACCTTACCACTCGAGATTCTTCATATCATTTCTCTAGAACCCGAGGCACTCCCTATTCCTCCATTATTCTTGGATGACTTATCCGAGGATTTACCCCCAAATCCCCCAAATTCTCCCATTCATTTCCCTATGAAAATTTTACATCCAACTACCACTGGTACTCTTCAGTACTTCAATATTTGGTTTACGTCGAGCGAACCATTGCAATCTCATTGCGTCATTCCCCCTACTTCTTCTTCAACCGAAGAAAACCACACGATGATAGTCACTGATATCACTCTTTTAGATCCCTTGTATTCTCGTCAATTCCACTGTGACGAGGACATACTCGAGGAACTAACCACTCCCGACTACCCATGGGATGCGCTACACCAGAGAGCGCTCTTCTTTCCATAGGAAGCCTCCACACCTCCTAACCTACATCCCATATATGTAGTCGAAACCAAGGATTTTATCCCATTAGGAGATATCAACTAGCTCAACCACCCCATTCTTTCCCCTAATGCTTTTGAAGAAGGCAACATGGCCAAAGTTTCACCGACCATCAAAATTGATATTTCCATAAAAAATGGAGTCATCGAGGAAATCACCATTGACGTCGCTTGCACTCCTCAAGAAATCACTGCCTATAAAGCCCTCTTCCAAGAATATCGGGATATTTTTACCTGGTCATACACAGATATTCCTAGCCTTGATCCCTCTATTGTCAAACATCGCATCGAAACCTGGCTTGACATTACACCAGTTCGTCAAAAACAACAACCGCTACAGCCATCCAAAGCAGCGACCATTAAAGTCGAGATTGACAAATTACGCACGGCCAGGTTCATCTACCTCATTGCCTATACTTCATGGGTTTCCAACCCTGTACCCGTTAACAAAAACCAGAGCACTATCCGTGTTTGTACGGACTTTCGCGATCTCAATCACGCATGTCCGAAAGACAACTTTCCAATGCCTTTCATCGATCAAATTATCGACAACTGCGTAGGCCACGAGGCTCTGTCCTTCATGGACGGTTTCTCTAGTTATAATCAAATCCAAATCCACCCAGTCGATTAATATAAAACCGCATTCACCATCCCTTAGGGTACGTTTGCGTATCATGTCATGCCTTTTGGCCTAAAAAATGCTGGCGCAACTTTCCAGCAGGCTATGACATACTTGGACGATCTCACAGCTCGATCCAAAAAACACACCCAACATCTTGATGATTTATGGATCGTCTTCCAACGATGTCGTCAGTACAAAATCCACTTTAACCCCCTCAAATGCGTATTCTACGTCACTACTGGGCGCCTCCTCGGATTCATTGTTTCCCAAAGCGGTATTACCATGGACCCCCTCAAAGTCCAAGCCATCATCGAAATTCCACCCCCACGGAATTTATGCCAGCTACAAAGCCTACAAGGCAAAGCTAACTTTCTACGACGTTTTGTCCCAGACTATGCCACTCGAGCACACAGTTTCCTTCGCTTACTCCACCACGACATCCCATTTCACTGGGATGAACATGCCCAAAAAGCATTTGACAATCTTAAAATGGCGCTCTCCAACACCCCTTTAATTACTACACCCGACTACAATCGCGACTATATCCTCTACATATTAGCTTCAACTGTCTCAGTAGCAGGAGTCCTCATTCAAATCGGTGACGACGATCATGAGCATGTAATTTACTACATTAGTAAAAAACTCTCAGGGCCACCCCTGAAGTATAAGCACGAAGAGAAACTAGCCCTTCCAGTCATCCTCGTAGTCCAGAAACTGTGTCATTACATTCTACTTCGCATGACTAAAGTCATAGAAGATTCCAACCCTATGCAATACTTACTTAGTCACCATCAAATTAATGGAAAATTTACCCATTGGATAGTTATCCTTCAGGAGTATGACCTTAAATTTTCAACACCCAAGAGCAAGAAATCTCTCGTCCTCACCGAACTTGTCACAGCCTTCCCCTCTGATACAACCAATGCCCCCATCAATACCGACTTCCTCGATGAACATCTCTTTTATATCACTTCAGATGATCCTTGGTAAGGTGACCTCCTCATCTACCTCCGAACTCAAAAGTTCGGTAACCGCCTCTCACATGATGATTGTTGTTGTATTCTCCACTAGGCCCCCCGCTATCTCCTCATCAAAGATATCTTATATCGGCGAGGGGTCAACACCATACTTCGTTGATGCTTGACTATTGACGAGGCCGATAGAGTCTTGAACAACTACCATAGTGGTGCATGCGGGGGCCATCTTTCGGGAATGTCCACTGCTTAGAAAATCATCAGAGCAGGTTATTTTTGGCCTACATTGTTTCATGATTGCATTAATGCCGTTAAGCGATGAGAGAAGTGTCATCTCTACACCAACAAAGCATGAGCACCACCTGCTCTTCTCCACCCAGTCATTACTGCAAGTCCCTTTTGTAAACGGGGCATCGACTTCATGACTTGTAATCCACCATCCAACAATGGACACAAATACATTGTTGTCGCGGTCGATTACTTCACAAAATGGGTTGAAGCCATGCCCACCTTCAACAACACCGTTGACACTGTAGCTCATTTCTTCTTTTGTCACATCATATCCCGCTTTGGAGTACCGCTCCAACTAGTTTCCGATCACGAGAAACATTTCGAGAATGAGATTTTTGTCGAACTCTCATCTCGATTGGGATTCTCCCATGAGTTTGCCTCACCCTATTACCCTCAATCCAACAGACATGTTGAAGCAGTTAACAAGGTCCTCAATACCATGTTGCAGCGCATGGTTAACAAACATAAGACTAATTGGCATCATATGTTATTTTTCGTGCTATGGGCTTAGCGTATGACTGTGAAAACGACCACTGGTTTCACACCATTTCATCTATTCCATGGGGTTGAGGCCACTCTTCCCATCAAGTGAGAAATTCCCACCTTACACACTGTAATTAAGCTATTACCCAACACTGCTCCAATGGAGCAGCGCTTGCTGAACTTAGAATCCCTGGATGAAGATCGTTGATCCTCATTACAGAACAATGAGGCAACTAAAAAACGGTCAAAAGCCACCTTTGATCGCCATGTCAACCTTCACTCGTTTCAGGAAGGTGACCTCATCCTTGCTTATGATATCTCTCACAATACCCTCAGTCATGTCAAATTCTAGTCACTCTGGCAACAAGTACAAATGAGGTGGCAATGTGGACCCTACAACTATATATAGGCCTTTCTGCCAAACTTCCAAACACCATTCCGAGAGCTTTGGGTGTCCATTTTTCAATCCGTATTTAGCCACAGGATCAACATCCTGTCATCTACATCCAGACAGTCCCTGGGCTAGTTTTTATCCTTAGCTCCCAGGGAACCATTTTTTCATACCTCGTCCAGGTACGCATGCTCATGTTTAAAATTATCAAATAAATGCTTCTTTGTTCGATTCTCTTTAGATATTGTTCACGTCGGGTATTTGGTTTTCATGTGTGCAGGTACTTGGTCATCATACATCAACGCCCCTTCAGGTATATAATCAGCACTGGCACGTAATCACTCCCTCTGAATCTCAATTGCATATCCAGTCACACCTTCTGACATTTACCTTTAAGATCCCCATCTCCAGCTCTACAGTACCGACACCTCCATTACATTTTAGGTACTGTCACCCAGTAGCACTCTCCCCCACATGAGTCGTCCCATTCATAACACCCTTTGTTACTTTGACACTCATGTTGTTTTTCAACCCTTTACGGATGGGAGTCCCGATAGTCTTACATCATGTCGTGAATCGGCCACATACTCCTTCTCCTCATTTTGCTAGCTTTCCCAATGGACTCCCAGATTATCTCTTCAAAGGTTCTCTTTGGATTACACCTCTGCAATATCATGAACCCTCCATTTCATCCACAATTAGTTTGCCCAACTGCAAATTCCCCTCCATTTCATCTACCTCATAAATAAACCCACCCATGGGGACCCCACCCTCCACCAGTTCTCCAAGCAAATTCTTCCCTAACCGGCCCAACCATATTACATTGGGGCACCTGTTTCTGTATTTTTACACTCATCCCAAATTATTCTTTATTTGTTTGGTAAATTGTAAAAAGCCTTTGTTTCTAACATTTACATATCTTTCTGTCATCACCGTTGTTGACTTTCTTCCCTCTTTTGACAAGTGCAACCCATGTCTCCCTTGGTTGGGGCACTCCTTATCATCTACCCCTGTTGACGTCGTCCATATACTCCGAGTATCCCATAGGCCACTTACCTCTGCCCTCTGAGTTTGTTCACTTTGTCCCACCTCTAGCACAACTTATCCCACATCTTGTTGTCCCCCTGACACTCGACCTCGTTGAACAATTGTGGCCACTTATATTTCGCAT
The DNA here is from genome assembly GCA_010110895.2 of Picea sitchensis. Taxonomy (NCBI): domain Eukaryota; kingdom Viridiplantae; phylum Streptophyta; class Pinopsida; order Pinales; family Pinaceae; genus Picea; species Picea sitchensis. Next base: position 16,762 of record SNQJ01S0037712.1, read on the forward strand.
ATACCCCCAACCAAGGGTAGTCTTGAGTCTTCATACATATTGACTTCATCCATGTACCTCCTCTAGTTCCTAACCTCACCTAGTAGATTTCATGAAGCCCTTTGCTTCTGGGAGTCACGTCCCCCTTTTGTCGACATCAGCGCAGTTTTCGAAAAGGGTGACAATATCTTGACTCTCATTACCTTTCCAATGAGAGGTCTCCGACGACACAGGGAGAACCACAATTCCTCCCTACTGTCGTTGACCACCGTAACATTCGACTTCAACACTTTCTCATGTTACGGTGGGTCTTACTTCACGACTATTGCATTTATTTCTTATATTTTCCGAAGACCTCTGAACTTGGCTAGGCTATCAATGCCTACAGAATCCGTGATATTTCTTACAGATCTCGCTGCCTACTATTCAGAGTATGTTCCTCCGCATAACTATCTTCTACCTTTATCACGACTACCCTCGAGGGTACTGTAGTTGTCTACATCAACACACCATTCCTTTTTTTGAGTTACATGACATGACCATGGGGCATGTCGACCTCGTTTGTACACAGTTTATTCTTACACACCTTATGGAAGGTTGGGTTCTACAAGTTCCCTTCTCCCTCCAACGGGTAACTATTGACACCCTCACTATCGCTCTCTCTTACAATGACAATCTCAGTAGAATAAACATTGATGAATTTCGGCTATATGTGTGCTCCTAACCTCATCCATTAAGGGGCATCTATTATCACTGAAATTTTGTCCGCAAACGGTTACAAGAATCTAGCATCGTCAAATAGTTATGAGGTCACCCATGGACCAAAATTACCACAAAAGAAGTTCCAAAAGGTCCAAAACTATACAATCAGTGATAAAATTAAAGTGTGTTATGACTACATAGGGCGCACGCACACATGCACAAAACAAAAATCCAGGAAAAGCGCACATGTGTCCGATGCGCGACTGTGGTTGCTAAAAGCCATGCACATGTGAGAACAATGCATTTATGAGATTGGTCGGCCTCCCACCCACTTCTGGTTCAGCTTCCAAGTTGATTTGACACCCAAATCTCGACTGGATCCGACTGGGTGGCTGGTCAAAGACCTAAAATGCCCTAATTAGCCTCTTTTCACACAACAAACTGGTTGCACAATACCTCAAAGAGGTGGTATAAAACAAGGCCATGGGTGCACTTCATTTTCAAGGAATTCAATAACAAAGTTATGCTGCTACTATTCTCTTGAGGAATCCTCTATTCTCATCAAGAGTAAACTAGCACCATTACATTGGACAATCCATCTCACCTCTTAAGTGGATTAGTTTGGAATTCTTTCACCATTTTCATTCAAAGTTGTAAAAAGAGGTTATTTGTGGGGGTCCAAGAGCCCTCCCTTGGAGGAAGAAGGGACTCATAGTCCTCTTTCTTCTCGGTGTTTTCTTTCACTAATATCATCATTGCCATTGGTGACATGAGTCTTATTGGTTTTTTGTTCTTATGTCCTTATGCTCAATAGTTTAGTTGTTCTTTTATTTCTTATTTTAATTCTTAGTTTGTCCTTTTATATTTCTTTCTCTAACCCTTTTCCCTTACAACTGTCTTTCTTAGCTAACCCAACTAAGCTTGTAAGCACCTCTATTTTGCTCATCTAGGTGGCAAAAGAGGTGCAACACCATGCAAAACCTATTTGAGAATATATTCTAGTAGAAAACACGTTAAACCATACAAAGCCTATGCTGGTATCAACTGCACTAAAAGGAAGAAATTTTCATGATATACCAATTTCCTTTCAAAAAACTTGTGTTTGATTTTGGAGGAAGGTAACCAATGTGGGATTCAAAGGAGGGGGTATGCATTCAAGAATTGTGTTTTAGACATGCCAAGGAACAACACATACCCCTTGTGCAACTTAGATATCATGTATGAAAGGGAATTACTTAGTACTATTCACATAAACCCACATTTTTGCAAGGTTGTATTAATTTTCCTAACTTTGTTAGAGAAGATCTATTAATTACAATTTATGCAATTTAATTATAATGATTAAAACTTCTAAAAAAGTTTAAATGAAAATCAACTTAATTATTAAAATGGATATTCTAAATAATTTCAAATTTTAAATGAAAATCAACTTAATCATTAGAATGGAAATATTGGTATATATATTATTATTAAAGTGGTATTACAACAAGTGGAAGAGATGTTTAAATTGTTTTTAGTTTTTAGAATATTAATTTTAAAAATGAAAAAAAAATTACCATTTAAAGAAGTTAATGCTCTCAAATCTAGGATAGAAGAGATGTTCAACTCTTCTTTGATTGGTGCAATAGGAAAAACAATAAAATTCTCAAGATAGAAGAGATATCCAAATTAATTATAGGTAATGTTTATACAATAAAATCTTGAGATATAAGAGATGTTCAACTCTTTTATGGTTTGTGTGATAATGATAAAATAAAATGCTCAAATTGATGTGACAATAAAATAAAACCTTAAAATGGATGAGATGATCGACTCTTCTTTAATTTTATCATAGTCATTGAAAAAATGCTCAAAGCTAGAAGATATATTCACCTCAAAGTTCATATACCCTTAATAAAATAAAATCTCAAAATGAAAGATATGTTTTTAACTCTTCTTTAATTTTGAGAACAATAATTAAAAAAAAAATATTCAAAATAAAAGAGATGTTCAATTCAACTTTAATTTATATAATGCTCATAAAATAAAATAAAAATTGGAATGAGTTAAAATTTGAAACAAGATATTATTACAATAGAAAATATAAAATATGTTTAACATTTTTTTAAATTAATGCAATATTATTCAAATAAAATGGAAAAAATACTATTGAAAAAAGTAGGTGTTCAATGGAAATGGTGTTTAACAAATTTTTAGTTTAAAATAAAATGCTCACAATACAAAAGGTATAAAACTCAATTTTGATTGGTGTAATGCTCATAAAATAATTTTGATGGGTGTAATGGTTGAAAAACACAAATAAAATATGGTTGAACCATATTTTATCTGTGTTTTTTAAGAATGATATGAAGTTTTTTATACATACCATTTTTATACATATCCTATTTGGAAATATGGTTAAAAATAGTAAAAAAAAATCATCAATTTTAATACAAGTCCAACAATGAAAATAGCCAAAACAAGTCATCAAATTTAATATAAGTAAGCGATCATCATTAAAATTTATTAGAATTTAAATTTTTTCTAAGCCATCAATAGTCCCTTATAATCACATGGAAATGGGTCCTAGTTTTGATATGAAGTTATCATTTTCATATGACAAAACATTGAACAATCAAATTCCAAATAATGAATGCATTTATTCTATATGTAGTAAATTAGTTACATGCATTAAAGGATTTGTGTATATGATTTGGATAATTTGTAGGATTAAAGTATAATCATCCAAAGTATAGGTCAATTTAGGTTCCCTAGATAGAATCTATAGGTTCTTCCCTGAAATTGTAAATAAGATTTGATAAACTTTATAATTCATGTGAAATACAACTTTTCTTAATTGAATGGACCATGAAAGTAAACTAAACTGGAAATGATTATAGAATCCTAGATATTCATAAAGTCATGTACTTTCAATGAAAAATAAAAAAATATGGAATGTACATGTGCCAATTGTTTAAAAACATCGTAATGGTATTCCATCTTCAATTATTCATTCATGATCGACTTTGAACATTTCCCATTTTCTAACTTATAATTATTATTATTGAACTTCTATTAACTTTATGCGTGATGCACATACCAAATGACTATATTGACAACTTGTTACATCTGACTGGTAGTCTTGAAAGTGAACATGAGTATCAGTTTGATGGGTTTCTTGAAAAAAATATCCTTTCAATACAATGGATCTTCTTTCATCTATAAAATCGTTATCATAAAAAATTTCTAATAGCCCCATCTTTTGTTCTATGCATCACATCAAATAATATTTCACGTTTTCAGTGTTGTCTACAGGTGCAACCATGGAAAATACATCTCCTGCAAAAAATTGGATATATTGGACAATAAATAGTTCGTGTTAGATTATCACACAAGTACATCTACAAGTTATTTGAAAAAATTTAAACATAAAAATTACCTTCTCTAACAAGATCAGAAACTCTATCGCCATCAACAGACACTATAGCTTCATTTGATTCCATCTCCTCTAGGCTTGAATGTGGCATTTTACCTTTTACATTAAGTTCGGTATGTCTCCAATCTTTAACATATTCTGCATTTTCGTTTTTTGCAAATATCTATGGATTATGTGTCCTCTATGCAAACTGAACAAAAACAAGACTCATTTCTTCTATCAGATGCAAACACATTTTGATAACATTTTGTTTTAACTTAATGTATTTTTCGTGTCTCATGTATTGTACTGGCATCATATGCAATTGATTTATTTACATCTTGGATTCCAACATACCAAAAAAACCTGCACAAGACAAGAACTTTTTAACTTGAAATCTCTCAAGAAAATGATTGAAGATTGAATATAAATTTGAACATGTTCAAATAAAAATATCCTGTGTACATGTGTAACATCTATATATAGACACACCTGTGCACATCCCTTGATGGATTATATTCATGGATTAGCGCCATTTTGCACCATTCAACAACATGTTCATTGGATTCAAATCGATTGGCATGAGGGTTCATCTGATACCTTTGAAGTGTCCGTTTTACACATGCCCTTGCACCATCGTGCTCTCCTTTTCCATGACCAATCTCAAAAAAATTCCAAAAATGTGTAATGCTTGATTTTTTATGAAGATGACATAACCAATAGAGTGATCATGAATATTTGAACTGACCCGCACACCCATATGACCATATCCAATGTCGATCGAATCTGATTTCATGTTATTTCAAAGAATCATAAAATTTATCAAAACAATGTTGTACATAATGTGTGTCGTGTGTTCGATCATCACTTATATAAAATTGATATTCTTTAATAATATGTCGATTGTCATTGGTGTTTTCTATGTTATCAAGACTCTGTTGAGCATGTCTATATATAACGTGAAAAAATATCATGACTTGATCATAATGATAATATTCACTCTCTATTTCGTTTTGTGCAGGGAATGTGTAATTCTCTACAAAATTAACTACAGACAAAATTTTCCCTGGTGAAAACATTTTACGGGATTGTTTGAATTGTAGGTCTTTCCATCGAGCTCTATGTGAATGCTTGGTGTATTTATAAATTTCTTCCTCAAAATTCTTCAAAAAATCTATCACACAGATTTTATCTACCTTCAAATCAATCCTTTTGGAAATAACATTTGAAGAATGTAGAGCCATGTTGTTGATATATGCATATCTCTTCCAATTGACTGTTATATTAGAAAATGATTGATCATTCATATCAATATGATACTTTTAATGAAACAAACTTAAATTTCCACAACGATCGCATTTATTTCCGCCAACACATTTTTTTTTGAAAAATAAATCATCATCTTCTCTTTCACATAGAATTTCAAATATAAAAGCATGGAATGTGGAAGGAAGAGGTGAACTTGGCCATAAAATTTTACCAAAATACAAAAAAGTGTCGTAATACAACTCAAATTCCACATGATAACGACAACAACAAGTGTCATGAACAATGATGGGTCTAACAAACCAGGGTTTTTGTTGCACAAATGTATTGATGAAAATTTTAACTTCTTTGTGCTCTTCTTTGAACTTATTGAACAATTCTATCTGTGTCATTGGCAATATATGTTTTGGATGTTATTCATATTGTTTCCATGTTATTCTTTGTCCAACACATCCCTTGTATGCAGTGAAACACGAGATTCTTCCAACCAACAATTANGTTTGAATTGTAGGTCTTTCCATCGAGCTCTATGTGAATGCTTGGTGTATTTATAAATTTCTTCCTCAAAATTCTTCAAAAAATCTATCACACAGATTTTATCTACCTTCAAATCAATCCTTTTGGAAATAACATTTGAAGAATGTAGAGCCATGTTGTTGATATATGCATATCTCTTCCAATTGACTGTTATATTAGAAAATGATTGATCATTCATATCAATATGATACTTTTAATGAAACAAACTTAAATTTCCACAACGATCGCATTTATTTCCGCCAACACATTTTTTTTTGAAAAATAAATCATCATCTTCTCTTTCACATAGAATTTCAAATATAAAAGCATGGAATGTGGAAGGAAGAGGTGAACTTGGCCATAAAATTTTACCAAAATACAAAAAAGTGTCGTAATACAACTCAAATTCCACATGATAACGACAACAACAAGTGTCATGAACAATGATGGGTCTAACAAACCAGGGTTTTTGTTGCACAAATGTATTGATGAAAATTTTAACTTCTTTGTGCTCTTCTTTGAACTTATTGAACAATTCTATCTGTGTCATTGGCAATATATGTTTTGGATGTTATTCATATTGTTTCCATGTTATTCTTTGTCCAACACATCCCTTGTATGCAGTGAAACACGAGATTCTTCCAACCAACAATTACGTGCCAATTCTTTAACATTTTTTGCAATTCTATCTTTCTAGGGTTGTCTAGAAAGCATTGTCCAACAAGCCAGTTCATCATTTTCATCTATTTGCAATCGAAATTTTCTATGTTTGTGCAATGTTTTTCTTGACGTTCCCATCATTTTTGCCATGTGTCATGTCAAACGATCTTTTATATTGTTAGATGAAATAACTCTTGTTTGTATCACTCTACGTGCAACACTGACATACTTTTTTCGAGATTTTCCAAAATCTTTTAATACACTAGTTATATTGTCAAAGACATTCAGTTTCACCTTTGTATCCTTTGTCGAATTTTGAATACCCAATAATGATGTATCTTCTTTTAACTTTCTTGACTTTATTAGACAGAGTAAAAGTTGAGCATCTACTATTACAGATTCATCTTTGAAAAAAGTATTATACATAGTCTTAGTTCGATATCTTATATAATGCTTAACTTTTTTCTTCCCAAATTTGTCAGTATCAACATTTTATAATATTTCATCATCAATGTTGATAGATTCTCCTTCATATTTCAATTTAAATTTTATATTAAAAAAAAAACCTAAACCTAAATTCACTAAACTATATATACAAGTGTTCATCTTGTATTATCTAAATTTATGTACATACCTATAGGTGATTTGTCTTATGCTTCAATTTCAGTTTCAACGTCTTCTTCGACATTACGAGACAAATATATTTATGTTTTTTGAAAAATATCAAATTGTAATTACAATCAATTATACTAAATAATATTTAAGGTCAGCGGAGGTGGCTGGATGGTAAAGTCGTTCTTGCAACGAAGGTCAAGTATTGTGCTCAAACCCGAGCAAGGACGTGGTCTAGCTACAAAAATCTTAACTGGGCCAAGCCCGCATACCTTTCAAAAGATTCATCGGCAAGAGTTTAAGGAGAAGAGCTCTGCAACTAGGGTTTAGGTTACCTTCGCCGCCGTGAACTGAGCCCGCACAATGACTGCCCCGCAGGGGCCCCTGAATCGCAGGGAAGGGGCGCCACCCAGCGTCACTTACAGCCAGATAATGGCCAATGCAACCTTTGAGACATGAACGAAGTGGCCGACATTTGAAACACCTTCAGAAATGCGCACGCAGCTTTTGGCAGAGGGCACCTTCAAAGACCGGGACATGGACATAGATCCAGCCAAGGAAAAGGTCCCTGCAAATAGTTCAGCCCCATGGGTGCCGGGGAAATGCATCCCACAGGCACCAAAAGCCCCAAAATACGTGGTCATCTCACCCCATATTGAGGAGCAGAGGCAATACATGCGAGACAATGCCTTAGTAGGAAATTTCTTAGGGCTTTGGCCCTCTGAGTGAGACCTCGTCAAATGGATACAGTATTGGTGGAAACCAAAAGGCCACTATGATTTACAACTTGGCTCAAAGGGCTTCTTTACAATCATCTTCCACAATCTAGAGGATCGAAACCGCATCTTCGATGGAGGGCCATACTTCTATAACTTAGCCGGACTATTCCTGAGATTTTGGACAAAAAAGTTCATCCCCGAGAAGGAAGACTTTGCCCATGCACCGGTCTGGATCCGACTGTACTCTCTTCCCCAGGAATTTTGGCTAGAAGAGGTCCTAGCCGGCATTGGCAATACCATCGGCATATACGTCAAGTCCTCTGAGGCCACTAAACAACGACGCTACACGTCATATGCGTGAATCTGTGTGTATCTGAACATAGCTAAGATGCTTCCGGGTTCAATTACTCTGGAATATCATGACGAGGACTGGTCTCAGACCATCGATTATGAACACATTCCCTTCCGCTGTAGGAAATGCCATGAACATGGTCACCTCTTTAGAGAGTTCCCTCTCAATCAGATCAACAAAGAAGGAAACTCAGAGGGCGGAAAGGACAATGAAGGATTCGTGCAGCCAGCAGGAAAAAGACGACAGGGAGGAAGGAAGCACACGGCCCAGGTAAGCAAAGACCCCTCCACTAGTAATAAATTTGCAATTTTACAAGATCAACCAGAGGACACAGTAACCCCAGCAAATCTAAATGCACCACCCCCACACAACGAACCTCAGACCGAGAGCCACAGCCCTGAAAATCTCCCAAAGAATAAGAATTTGGACCCGACCCCCCCGGGCTTGGGGCAGGAACCGCCAGCCATGCCGGAGCTCGAAGATGGAGACGAGGAAATGGAGCTGGAGGAACAGGACCTCGCTGGAGTAGATCTGGAACACCTTGAACATGCCTACCGACATCAAAAGCTTTACACCATACCCAGGGATCAATTAAGGAAAGTGCACAAGGTATTTCTCAACTCCTCCATAGGATCATCAGCCAGGGCTAGCAAAGCCTTGGGCATCCAAGGAAGTCAGACCAAAAACTCAAGTAAAAGCCAAAAGGAAGAAAAGAAAAGGGGAAGAAAGTCCACAAACCAGCTCATACAGGAAATAGGAAAATTCATGGTAAATTCAGGGCAGATCCACCTGATCTCAGACAGCTTCCCTCCTCTCCCCCCCCTCCGTCATCATGAAGATCATATCCTGGAATATCAGAGGCCTTAATGGACGTAGCAAGAAAAAAATGCTACGAGAACTGATTATAGTGGAAAACCTAGACGTTATAATGATACAGGAAACAAAATGCACCTCGGAGGACATTGACCGGCTGCTTCCTTATTGCTGGCGACAGGGGAGAGCGGTTTCGATTGATGCCACAGGTACAGCTAGAGGAGTGGCCATCCTCTGGAACACCAATATGGTATTAATGGAAAACTTTTACACCACCAGGTGGTCCATCACAACAAAGTATAGACTCATCGGCTCCAACAAGCCTGGCCATCTAACCAATGTATATGGCCTGGCCAATCCAAGGGACAAATAGGCTTTCCTTAGCAGCCTGAGTTATCTATCTAGCCTCAACAGATATGATAGATGGACTATTGGTGGGGACTTTAATATCATTCGCAGCCTAGAGGAGAAAAAATGGGGATCAAGGCGATTGGATCAAGACTCCAGTGCCTTCAACAATATGATAGATGATCTCCGTCTAATAGAACTGGAAACCAGCAATGGCACTCACACCTGGACAAACAGAAGAATGGGGCTACACCAAATAGCTTGCAAGATGGATCGCTTCCTCCTATCAGAACCTATGATTATGAACGAAACTGCAATGGAATCTACCATCCTAAATTACCCAGGTTCAGATCATTGGCCCATACAATTATGGGTGGATGTCCTAGCAACTCCTGGAAAGAAACCTTTCAGATTTGAACAGTTCTGGCTAGACCATCCAGACTTCAAAGAAAACATTTAGGACTGGTGGCGGCAGGCAGAGATATCTCAAGGCTCCAAAATGTATCGTTTCCAGCAGAAGTTAAAGAATCTCAAGCAAACACTCAAACTCTGGAATAAGAAAACTTTCGGTAGCATCTTTGACTCACAAAAACAGTTGTCCTAAAAAATGAGTAAGCTTCAACAACAGATTAGGGAGCAAGGGCTCACTGATGAGCTAAAAGAACTGGAACTTGAGGTGGCCCAACAGATAGAAGATAGAAAAAGACAGGAAGAGATACTGTGGAAACAGAAGTCGCATATTCAATAGCTTAAGGAAGGAGAACGCAACACCAAATTCTTCCACCGAACTGTAATCCAGAGAAGGCACTGCAACAGGATCACGCATCTTGTATCGTATGAAGGAGAAACACTTTACTCTCATGGTAACTTGGAAACAAATTTGGTTGATTACTTTCAAGATCTTCTCACAGAGCCCATCCCAGATAGGCAGGCAACAATCAACAAGATTACAAGGAACATACCCTCGCTGGTAACTCAGGAGAAAAACGCTGCTCTTCTCCGACCCTTCACCATCGAGGAAGTAGATCAAGCGATGCAGGACACTCCTAAATGCAAAGCCCCGGGCCCTGATGGCTTCACCAGCGATTTCTTTTACTATTGTTGGCCGATGATAAGAACAGAAGTATTGGAAATTCTGGAGGACTCAAGAATCATAGGAAAAGTCCTCCAAGCGCTCAATGCCACATTTATTACCTTAGTTCCCAAAGAGGGGCAGGCACATCAGGCCAAGCAATACAGACCAATCGCTCTTTGCAATGTGATTTACAAACTCCTTACAAAAGTGATAGCCTGAAGACTCAAGCCAATCCTGCCAACAATCATCTCTCCAGAACAATCTGGATATGTGGAGGGAAGGAAAATCTTGGATAACATCATATTGGCTCATGAAGTCATTCACTCCTTGCAGAAAACCAAAACTCCAGGTATGCTTCTCAAGTTGGACCTCTCTAAAGCCTTTGACAAAATAAGCTGGGATTATATGCGGGAAATGCTCCTGGCTTTTGGTTTCAACCAAACCTGGGTAACTTGGATTTTAAATCTAACCTCTTCGGCTTTCTTCTCCCTGCTAATCAATGGTGTACCCTCGAGACCTTTCTCCCCCTCAAGAGGAATTAGACAGGGCGACCCCCTTTCCCCTTTCCTCTTCATTATTATGGCCGAAGGGCTCAGTCGATCCATCCATGCCGCAATAGAACAAAACCTTATGACAGGCTTACCCCTGCATGGAATCTCACCCCCTCTCTCGCATAGTCAGTTTGTGGATGATACGCTCTTAATGGGCAGCCCTACGGTACGAGAAGCTAGCTCCATCCAGGAGATACTTCAAACCTTCTCTGAGGCCTCTGGACTGGACTGTAACAAGGACAAATCCCAAATCTTCTTTTTCAACACGCCTCCTCAGATCCAACGACACTATTCAGATCTTCTCGGCTTCACAAGAAGCTCCCTTCCGTCCAAATACCTTGACTTACCCTTAATCGACAATGCCCTCAGAAACTCCTCCTGGGAGCACCTTTTGTCCTCTTTCTCCAAAATACTCTCCTCCTGGACCTTTAGAGCCTTGAACCTACCAAGTCATCTAATTCTGCTGAAAGATGTTCTACAAGCTCTCCCGATCTATGCTTTCTCTGCGCTGGCTGCCCCAAAGTTTGTTCTCACCCACATCAAAAATTTACAAAGAAACTTCATCTGGCAGGGCCTCAACAAAGAGAAGAAAATAGCTTTAGTCAGCTGGGAAAAACTCTGTCTTCCCAAACTACAAGGAGGATTGGGAGTAAGGGATCCCTCTATCATGAAAAAGGTTCTCAGTGCCAAAATATGGTGGCGCTGGCTAAAAAACCCCGGAGACCTTTGGGCCAGACTCTAGAGGAAGAAATATACCCCCAATACAGCAGAGAAAAACCTAATCAGATGGAATGGAGACAACTCGGGCTCTCTAATCTGGACAGCGGCCAAGCAGAACAGACAGCTGGTCACACAACATGCTTTCTGGGAAATAGGAGATGGGGAAACGACTCTGTTCTGGCAAGATTCCTGGCAGCAATGGCCAGCCCTAAGCGCTGAGGAATGGGCTCGGGACATTTTCACCCAGACAACAAGGATAGGCCTGACAAGAGTGGAGGATTACTGGCAGGACAACCCCACGGAGGACACATGGCGATGCTGGCATCTGGACAGGGTACACAGCAACCTCAGGGAGCCTCTCGATTGCACCCCTCTCCAAGAGGAATTGACTAAAAGAAGAATACCCATAATTGCAGGTGAGGATACTCTTCGGTGGGGCTACCGGCCATAGGGATTCTTTAGCACGGGGGAAGCCTATCAGATAAAATCCCGGTCAAACCCCCCCCCTGAATCGGAAATTTGGGGAAAGATCTGGAATCTTAAGCACTGGCCAAAAATCACGCTTTTTCTATGGCTGGTCTCTCACTCAAGCATTCTAACCTGGGACAATCTCCTGAAAAGAGGTTTTGTGGGACCCTCCTTGTGCATTCTATGTGGAGAGGCCAAGGAAACCATGAATCATCTCCTCAATACATGCCCTTACACAGCTCAAATATGGGATCAGGTAGCGATCACCATGCGTACTTCGGACCGACTCAGGGACAACATTCTAGCAACTATCATGAATTGGAGAGATCAGGCCTTCTAGTCCCCCCTCCTCAATCGAGTCTGGAAGCTTCTACTTGGCTTCATCCTCTGGCAAACTTGGAAAGAACGAAATAGAAGAATTTTCAGAAACACCTCTCTCACTTGGCAACAGTGCTGGAGCCATTGGTATCGCAACATCTTGGAAACTCTCCACCTCAGGAATTGGTCGGATGTAGACTCTGCATGCTCTCCCTCGGAGCTCACCATTCTCCGTCACTGGAACCCCCTTCCGTCTCCTCAGACTTACCCGCTCCCCCCCTCTCCCGCCAGCCCAATGAGAAGCCCCTCCTTCTAGTCCCCTCCTCCTGAGGATTTTTTTAAGCTAAATTTCGACGGGGCCTCTAAAGGCAATCCGGGCGCCGCCGGATATGGGGTGGTCTTTCAAAATCACCACGACCACATCCTTGAATTAGTGGCAGGATCCCTTGGGAACTCGACAAATAATGTAGCGGAGCTATGGGGACTCATCAAGGGACTGCAACAAGCCATCAAAAGTAATTATACAAAGGTAATTGCCGAGGGAGACTCTCAAGTCATCGTCAGCCTATTGTGGTGCATCCTAAGTGGGGCAAAACCGGACAGTATCTCACCCAGTTGGAGACTGTCACATGGCTTACAGATCATCGTCGGTTTACTTAATCCAAATCAGGTCATCATTCCCACACACGTTCACAGGAAGGCGAATCAAGTTGCTGATGAACTCGCTAACTTGGGCGCCAACTGGAGAGGTCCAGACCTTCACTGTCATGCAGCCCGGGATCAGAATAACCCTGTCCTACAGCAATGTATTCGAAAATCTGGAATGGTAGATACCTCCCCGGATGGGGTGTTAAATGGGCTATCGTGGCGGGATGTGGACGAGGGTACTGGGTGCCGTGGCATGGAGCCATGTGCTGGGCATGTGCCACAGCCCATCACCCCACCTGATATTTATTCGCGTTTAAGTTGATACGAGCTACATTTATGCAGGAGTCCTTTCGCTGTGAGTTTGAATGCATTGGGTTATAATGGAGACGGTTCACCTCTGTTCGCTGTTAGCTGGGCTCATTCTGCCGAAGCTGGATTTCATCCCTGTTCTTCTCCTCTGGTGTGAGCGAGACCTTGTCCTCCCCCTTCGCCCGTCGACCTTTGATCTTCCTGGAAGTTGCACTGACCATTACATGATGAGGCCGAGAGGCAGACCGCGGTGGGGCGCGCCATGGAAGCCTCGACGACCCTCGATTACTCCTCCAGACACCACTTCTGATGATTCCTCACCTCGCCATCAGTCAGTCTGCCCTCCGATCAACCTGCAAGCTCCGCAATTCGGGTCCATGACCATCATTCCGAAAACACCAATCTCCCTTCTTTGGCTTATCCAAAATCCCGGGCCCTCCCATACTCCTGTTAGCGACTTAGACTGTGGCCCAGCTTAGCAGAGAAGGCCCAACACAGAAGAACCTCACCACCAGGATTACTTTGACAGCGTGCAATTCAGGGATAATTTGGCCATCCTGCACACCCTGGTTTTCGAACTTCGGCAGGAGGTGGCGGACCTGCATTATCGTATGGAAGCCACGGAAGCTAAGGTGGCGTACTTCCTCCAAATTCTATCGTCCATGCATGCTGCCTTGTTCCCAGATCCTGCGGAAGCTATACCAGAGGGGGACCCTGAGATCGATAGGGACGAAGGTCAGCATAATGTGACGAGCCCACCAGTCATGAGCAGGGAGAAGGAAAGGCACGAGGACGACGCCAAGGAAGATGAGCGCAACCAGGAGGATGATGAGCAATGGAGCAACGAGACAACGTACATCGAGGAAGAGCCTTGGCCCGGTGACCTTCCAGCCACCTGGCCAAGCTATCATCCAGGTGTCTAAGCTTACAATGTCTAGTTGTCCAGGTGTCTAAGTTTACATGTCTAGGTTTAGTTTGTAATTCATAGACAAGTTTAGCACTATGTTTTCAATTTGCTCATGACTTAATGGACCAATGCTTAGCGGGCCGGCTGGACTGGTTTCCCCATAGCAGGGGCAGTCCAGTAACTGCGGCCCGGATAACTCTGTATTTTGCCCTGGTTTTTGGAAGCTTCTAATATATTTACACTCTTATTTACAAAAAAAAAATTATATTAAACAATATTTTAAATTTAAATTTTATACTTTTAATATTGACAATGTGTTCATGGATACCTAGTTGGACTTCTTCTTGTTGAATATCTCTATTTACATTATCATTGATTCTTTCTTTGATATTTGCACGTTCTTGTTTCTTTATCCAATATTGCTCTTTCCTTTATTTGTTTTGGTGAGTATCATCTCGAGTGTGATCAAATTTTCTTTTGCGCAAACTTTTGTTTGACATGAATTTTATTGTTATCTATAAAAGATATGTTCAACAAAGAATTCACCTTGAAAAAATGCTCAACATTTATCTTTCAACATATAAATTGTTATTCCAATAAAAAATTGAACAAACATGAATTACCTTATTCAACAAAAAACAAAAAGTTGATTCAAAACTTTGTTTAGGTGCTCTAGAAAACCATCAAACAAGCAATGAATTGTGTTAAATATGTTCGGACGAAAGCGTATTTATACGATTTAGCATGAAATGAAACAATACGACGTGTCTTTTCATTTTTTCTGACGGACGAAATTCACTCAATAATCTTTCGGTCGAAAGAAGGTTTTTTCGGCCGAAAAACTTGGAAACCATTTAGTTTTTAAGGTTTCCATTAGAACTTAGTTTTTTGGCTGAAAGAATATTGTTTCGGACAAAATATTATTTCAGCTGAAAACTAAAAATTGGGACTGTATTCAGAAACCAAAGAATTCCCCCAAGATTTCATGAACTTTGGAGGTTGGAGACTCCTGCAAATACTCATAATTTGGTTTCGAAAATGACACCAACATTTGCAAAATTGAATCTACTTTCAATTCCTATAATTTTTTTTCATTTTCATTATTTTTATCTAATTTTATTTATTTATTTATAAAAATCACTGCATAATATTTTCAGCAGACATTATGATTCAGTGAAATAAAATATCCATATCTCTAAAAATACAGAGTGAAAAATTTAGAAAAAATTATAATCATAATACTTAAACTATTCTTTTCAAAAGGGTATAATTAGATTTTACTTTTAAGTAAAAATTAAGATAGATACAAGGTGTGGAAAAGCATGTTTTGAAAATCTGCAACATTTTCAGCTTGGTCACTTCAAAAAATTCTAGAAATTATAATATTTATCTGTTAGATTCAAAATTATAGTTATAATAAAATAGAGTCTTTGTAGATTGTTGCAGTATATTTCGTTTCTTAAAAACATAAGTTTAATAATATATACGTTGTTATGGGAAAAAATAACTCATTATCATTCCTTTCATGTTTAAGGAACATACTGTTAAACAATTGTCCAATTGACATATCAAATATTAATAAACAAAAATTGAAAAATAGTCATTGGAAAGCTAACAAAATTATTTAGAAGTTGTGTTTTTACTATAAAGTGAAATTATAAATAAAAAAAATACTTTTGTATGTCGGAAGTTGAAGAACCTGTGAAAATACAATTTTTTTTCTCATAAAACAAGCAAAAGTGTTACCCATCTTAATGATTTTTCCCTAGTACAATTCCTTGGATGTGTAGTACTAGATGAATGCATTTGATTTATACTCTCTCCCTTGATATGATGGGAGGATCTAGATATCTTTTCCTATTCTCTTATCAACCATAATTTTGAACTCTTTAAAGTATTCATATACATAAATTTTATTTCTCATAAAATAAACCCATGTATATTTTGTGCAATCATCAATAAATATCAATAAATAGTATGATGTACCAAGTGATCTTGTCTGTAAAGGACCACAAACATCTGTATGCACAAGTTCAAGAATATTTTTTTTTTCTTTTATCTGTATAAGTAGGGAATTCTTCCCTATGCATCTTCCCTAATGCGCACACTTCACATACATAATATTCATTCTTAAGCAATGGAAGCTCTTACACCATTTCTTGTTTTTGAAGTAGTAACAAATCATGATAGTTCAGGTGGCCATACCTTTGGTAACAAAATTTTTTTGTTCTTGTGCATATATTTTACCACACAACGTGAGTTTAAACATTGTACCTTCAAATCTTGATCTGTTATAATAAAATAGAGTCTTTGTAGATTGTTGTAGTATATTTCGTTTCTTAAAATCATAAGTTTAATAATATATACATTGTTATGGGAAAAAATAACTCATTATCATTCCTTTCATGTTTAAGGAACATACTGTTAAACAATTGTCAAATTGACATATCAAATATTAATAAAAAAAAATTGAAAAATAGTCATTGGAAAGCTAACAAAATTATTTAGAAGTTGTGTTTTTACTGTAAAGTGAAATTCTAATTAAAAAAAATACTTTTGTATGTCGGAAGTTGAAGAACTTGTGAAAATACATTTTTTTTTGCTCATAAAACAAGCAAAAGTGTTACCCATCTTCATGATTTTTCACTAGTACAATTCCTCGGATGTGTAGTACTCGATGAATGCATTTGATTTATACTGTCTCCCTTGATATGATCGGAGGATCTGGATATCTTTTCCTATTTTCTTATCAACCATATTTTTAAACTCTTTAAAGTATTCATATACATAAATTTTATTTCTCATAAAATAAACCCATGTATATTTTGTGCAATCATCAATAAATATCAAGAAATAGTATGATGTACTAAGTGATCTTGTCTGTAGAGGACCACACACATCTGTATGCACAAGTTCAAGAATATTTCTTTTTCTTTTATCTGTATGAGTAGGGAATTCTTCCCTATGCATCTTCCCTAATGCACACACTTCACATACATAATATTCATTCTTAAGCAATGGAAGCTCTTACACCATTCCTTGTTTTTGAAGTAGTAACAAATCATGATAGTTAAGGTGGCCATACCTTTGGTACCGCAAAATTTTTGTTCTCGTGCATATATTTTACCACACAATGTGAGTTTAAACATTGTACCTTCAAATCTTGATCTGTTATGGTAGAAATTGAGATTAATTTCTTCTTTATGATAGGTACATACATCACATTTTGAATCTATTTAACACAACCATTTGTTAATGTCACATATACATAACCATATCCTTTAATTTGATGTGAACAATCATTCCCAAGATATATATTTGCACCATTATTTCTTTCATGATAATTTTCAAACCAGTCCTTGTTACAAGACATATGTATGGAGACACCATAATCAACAAACCATGCATTTGAGTAATCTGTTTCCACGGACAAGGAAACATATGAAATGAATAATCTGATATTTTCGAAGTCATCATTCATTGTTTCTCCTCCATTAAAAAAATAACCAATATGTCTTATGTTTCTATGTTTGGATTCATGATATTTCCTTTTAAATCAATCTCTAGAGTAGTGTCCAAACTTGCCATAGTAAGAACATTCATCATTCTTTTTAACATTATAATCAAAATTTTGTGGTTCCATACCTTGTTCTGGCTTTGAATATGGTGAATTTCCATATGGTGGCTTACTTCCTTTATTTTTTTTCCATGGATTTCCTATGGAAGGTGGTTTCCCTTTCACCATCAAGGCTATATCATAACTTTGAGACCTTTGATCAAGGTTGTTTCTCCTTTCTTCCTCCTGCATAAGTATACCTACTAACTCTTCAAAAGTAGGATCCTTCTCCCTTACTCCAAGACATGTGATAAACATTTTGTACTCTTCTAGCATACCATTTAAAGTTATAGTGACTAAATGAGTGCTAGATACTTTTTTACCTATATTACCAAGTTTTTCTTTAATATCTTTGATTATTGAAATGAAATCACTCATACTTTCATTCTCCTCCATCTTAATAGAAATAAGTTTACTCTTCAAAGATAAGACTCGATTTGCGTTCTTTGACTCCTACAAATCTTTGAGTGTTGTCCATGTCTCATTGGATGTACAAATATTTGAGTGTTGTCCATGTCTCATTGGATGTATTGCAGTCTCTTATATGAGGTATGAGACTCTCTTTTACGCAAATTATTAGCAACACTTTTTTCCTTAGTGTATCGTTTCTCTCAATTTTGAATTGTAGATCATGCGGTGACATCTAGCTTAACTTCATCACCACATGCTATTGTCATATTATACCCCTCCATCAATGTATGCATTTTGAATTTCCAATTCATATAATTTGGGTCATCTAACTTGATTGCTTCATTTAAATAAGATTCAACCAAAATGTTAGACATCTTAATCAGAACTCAAAAAATAATTCCCACAACTCTTAAGACTGCAAATTACTTTCTTATGAAAAAAATGACACAACAGGAAAGAATGTGATTTTAAGCATAAAATGTGGCAGCGACGGTTCCTCAACCAAGATGCTTACTCAATCAATCAATCTAACTCCTTATCAAAAGAGTTTCTAGGTAGTGATTCAGTGGCTCTACCTCTTCACAATAGAGAATCTTCTTACAAGCCGTGGTAGTGATCAACTGTTTTATGGTCATTGGAAGGATGGGCATGGATGACACCCTGATAAATTTATACCAAATTAAAAATGCCGACATCAAAGATCTCACACTTAGCAACTATAGCTTTTTTTTACTACACTGCGCACTACGACCTTTCCACAGTACTCCGCATAATGTAATCTTTTCACACCAGTGCTACGAGTTAACAACAACCATGGAATAGTATTGTCCTTTAATAGTAGTGACAACTCCCTTTATTTCTTCAACTCCAGTGCTTGAACACGCAATACGTCAGCCCATTCTCCTCAGGCATGCCGTTACTTGTCCCTACAAACTTGTAGGCTATCAATATTTCCACGACTCTCACAAATGCTCTGATACCAAGACATAAATTGAAAGGTAAAGTAATGGAAATAGTGAGATGCAGTTCACACGTGGGGAACTGCTGACACTGGAGACTGCCAACAATCTCACATATTGTTCATCAAACCACCATCTGAATACATTCATAGGAATAAATTACTAGCGCAGCCTCTAAATCGCGGCTGAAAAACGCCGAAAGATATTGAATGGCTTCTGAGAGCAGGGACCATTTGAATGACGGGTGGCGTGCGTGGAGGATACGTCTTCCGGGATTGGCATTGATTGAGTGAACTGATTT
>SNQJ01S0037714.1:14773-37241 GCA_010110895.2 Picea sitchensis
TCCAGCCTCGGTCGCTCGGTGGGAGGTCTGATGTATTGTTGTGGAAGCTCAGAATAGTTGCTTCGGTTCGATATTAATGGCACTGATTTCTCCTCTTTCTCGTTGCAATCAATCGTCTCATCAGTTTCAGTTGATGAGGCCTTTTCCATCTCTACGTTGAGGCTATCTCTATTTTCATATGTCGATCTGATTGGAGTTTATATAAAATCATTTCGTCGATTCCGATCTTCATATCATAAGTTTTTTAGTCCACTGATAGTATGGCAGTTGGTAAGTCTTGTGTGGCCTGATCTTGTTCAAATCTGTGGGTAGCTTTGTGACAACTCAGTTTTCTTTAAAGTCATTTTAGTCATTTTTAAAGTAGTCAATTTATGAAAAAAGGTTAAAAAAAATAGATTTTTAGTTGTTTTTGGTTAAATGTTTTTTTTTTGTTTTTTTTTGAGAATTAGGTGATTTAAATTTGGACAAAATCTTATTTTCTGTTGTTTAAATTGCATTTCTAAATGTATAAATAGATTTAGCTTGCTGAAAAACCCTTGAACCACTCAAAAAAATCACCTAAAAATATCTGAAAGTTAAAATATTTAATCTACTCTTTTTATATATCTATCTGATTGTGAGTATATACTAGCACAGCCACTCAAAACCGTGACTGATAAATGCCAGAAGAAGATACCAAAACTTCCTCCCGCAACTGGAATGATGAAATGCGCAGACAACTGGAATTTTATTATATGGTGTAAATATGATATCAAATCGGGCAATATCATGATGAAAATTATGTGCTTCGAGATGAGTTTCTGGAACTAATGCCATTTATATTGTAGAGTAAGCATTGGAATTTGTATTTTCTGAATGGTGATGCCAATTATATTCTCAACTAAGCATTTGAAATTTTTCTAGCTCACCTTCCATGTTGCCAATCCGTGAATATAGTGTCGTTGCCATCTGAGATTTCCTTTGGATTGTTAGAAAAAATTGAATCGTTGCCAGGTGATATTCATTCCTGATATAAATCATTCTTCATCATTGATTAGCAATATTCATTCCTGATATAAATCATTCTTCATCATTGATTAGCAAGTTAGAATTTTCAGTTACATTATAATTACCAAATGGAATTTTAATCCGTCATAATAATTTCTTGTGCAATGATAGGACCTTATGGAAGGGATTTCGTATGATCTGGGCGTTTAGGTTTAAAAATAAATTAAACTTTATTCAGTCGTTGCAGGCTTAAATCTACCTTTGATTCAGAATTCATTGTAGTTTGGCGTATTATCTTCATGTAGTTACTTAACTCAATCTGTGTGGACCCTTTCATTGATTTGGGAGGACGACTAAGAATATGCCAGCATCTTCAATTGTTAACCATTATTGTTAACCATCAGATTAAAATTTTAGATTAAAAGATGATTAATTGTGCCCATTATCAATAGGTATACACCTTTAGGCGTAATAATCAATGCAAATTTGACTTTATAATTCTCTGTTCTAAGCGAACGTATAATGTTTATATAAATGCATAATTAAGGAGAAACTAATTATATATAAAGATAATTAAAGAATCAATTCAATTAAAACTTATAAGATTAAGAATTAAACAGAATTTACAGGAAAGAGAATATGTATAATGTTTATATAAATGCATATTTAAGGAGAAACGGAATATATATAAAAATAATTAAGGGAAACGGCATTGATATTGATTAAGTCCGCCTCTTGTTTTCAGAAATAGCATAAATTCTCTTTCTACTTAAAGGCATAAAAGTACAAATACCCCAAAGGTCTTGGAAGATCAGGAAGAAATCCATTTATGATGTAAATATGGATAATCAGTAGAAATGATTTTTTTTTATAATAATAATTTAATTTTAAAATTATGGTTAAGTCAAACATTAAATTGATGTATGAAATCTCTTTATTTATGAGACAAGAGATGACTATTAAAATCTATGAAATGTACATAACTCATATATATTAATTATAAAATATGATAATTAAAAATTAATAAAATTAAGATTATGATAAATATTTTATATAGTGAGTGAAACTTTCTATCAACATATAGAGTTAGTGATCTAAGTGCAACCATTCAAGATCACAACCCTATGTGTGCTATAAGTTTCCCTCCCTTGGACCAACTTCCTCTAATAAGGTTGATTATTGTGTTTGGACACTAAGTCACACATCGACCGACACGAGGTCCTAGGGAAGTGTCTATGGTTATGGTTATTTCTCATCATTGATGATAGGAGAGATCAAGGGGAAGCAATCCATGAAGTTCGAGGTAACAACGCAAACCCTCAATAGCATTTGGCACATAAAACACTAGGCACACCAAGTTTTTGATATTGCATGCACACTCGATAGGCTGCATGTACACTCAACAAGTTGCATTCCTACTTAATAGGTTATGAGTGCACTCAAAAATTGTGAACGTGCTTAAAAACCCATGCACCTATTCAACAACTCATGTGCATGCTCAACAACCTAAATGCACACTCAACATCTGTGTTTCTGTTGTCAAAAGTAATTTGCATATATGTGCTTACAAAATCAACTAGATTATTTGTTTGTTTCCTTAACATATTAATAGTTTATCCCTAGTTTACCTATCTAAAACTTACAATTAGAGTTTCAAGAGAAGGAAGATCATTAATTAGGAATAAATAGGGGTCAATATTTATGGGGTAATTAATGCTAATTATAGATTAATTATGAATAAGTAGTTGTATTTAGGGTTTTTTTAACAATAACTACGGAATGTGTATTAATAAATATTGAAGTTGAGCTCATAGCAAAAAGGTACATCAAAAAAAGAATTGTTCTTCAATTTGCAAACCCATGGAGGGATACAAGTCATCGTGAAACTATAACCTTCATAATATTTTAGGTACAAAATGCTTCTATCAAAATGATAGGTGTTGATTGTGTAGTATATGCATAGAAATTTAAATACTTTACAAAACATAACAAAAGATTACTAAGAATGCCAAACAACAAGTGTTATCAACCCTAAACATCAGTTGGATTATATGGCATCTTTGATGAGGTTGTTGTCCCTATGAGATTACAAGAGCTTAGTTTGGAATAATTGGATAATCATACTTTGAAGTTGAGGGGTGAGCCAAGGAATCAACATTGTTTTGCCTTTGCTTGAACAATTCACCAATGACTCGTCGAAGTTCAACCAGTTTAGATTCAAGGGAAATTATATGATTCTTTTGTTGCAATAAAATTCCCATAAATACTTCATCAAAGGGGGCTTAAATTTGGTCCCTTCTCCTTTAATTTTCCTTGAAGCAAGATAAATTTATTTTCATGTAGATCTAAATTCTCCTCATGGTGCTTGAGAGCCTGTACATTGTTCTATAACTCTTTATAATCTATGAAGCATGTGATCTAAACTTGAATAACAAACTAGGAAGCAGGGGAGAACCAAGTGCTAAAAAGAAAGAAGTTGTTGGGAAAATCCCAAGGACAAAAAGGGCTATCCTTCGATTAAAAATAAATCTAAATTGGTAATCTAAGAAATGAACTGAATATCCCCCTCCCAAAGAAGATGAGAAGAGGGCATGCATAAAAACCACCAGACAAGAACTATCCCTAAATATCTAAAAGCCTAACCTTGATATAAGAGAAATCAAACCTGCAGCCCAAAGGTGAGAAGCCCAAAATGATTGAGAATGGGCCAAAGAGTCCAAAAGAAAATCCTAAACTTCCACTTGGCCCACAAAGACTTCCAAACCATAAGCTACCTAAAAAATCAAAGGAGTCAACTCGAAGAACTAGAGAAAAAATTGCCAAAGTCTAAAGCAGAGTTCCAAAGGCTGAAGAAGTGAACCAAAGATTCCCCACAAGACTTTGAAACTTCAATGACCCAATAGAACCAAGAGACTTTGAGACTATTGAAATTAATACGCAAGGTTAGAGCCATTAATATCACACATAGATTCCCCTAATCAACTACTAATAATTCAAGAGCATGAACCATAGATCATAGTTGCATGCGAGCGGTAATTTTGAATCTGTCACAAAACACTAACTTGACTATGTGGAAATATAAATGCATGATGAGTGACTTGTCCTTCATGAGTTAGGGTATGGGTTGATAATTTTCAATTTTGTTAAGGGTATGACACCCCTCCTTTTTCAAAGTGGTGAGATTCACTATGTGATCTACCTCTTTATTATTTTCCCTTTTGACATGGTAAAAAATGAGTTTTGAAAATGTGACATGAGTTGTCCTTGTTCTTATAATCACAGTAGCAAGTGTGACATCGATAGGAGTGGTTCCCTATGTTGGGGTGTTATATTCTTTGTAGTGAAAGAATGGTCAATCGAATTTCTAGTCGAGGTGGATCGACTAGGTGATAATTCGATTGATGAGTTAGTTTGAGTTGATGGTTACGTTGAGATTGTAGTGATGGACCAGGAAGTCAAAGTCGAAGTGATCGACCAGAAATCAAAAGTTCAACCGACAGGAGGTCGATAGGAGGTCGAGTGGCAATTGATTGGAGGTCGACTGGTAAACTGACTAAAGTGAACTATAACATAATCCTAAAATTTGTGGGATTGAAACCTTGCATCTACATGGATCTATAACCATTTTTTGGCACCATGATTTAGGTATTTTCATGTTGTAACACCTATAAATAAGGCACGTTGTAATTGTATTAAGTTGATCTTAATGTTAGGGTTTGTAGCCATGTATATGTAAGTCTAAGTGGTTGTAGGGTTGTTCATGTGTAAATAAAGAGAGTACAATGGAGATTGCGTCTTAGGTGTAGACCAAGGTTAGTCATGTAACTCTTTATTCAATGAATGAATAATACAACAATATAGAAAGACGCTTGAGGAATGTTGGTTTTTTGTAATTGTATTTAGAAATCAATGGTAGAACAACAATAATGTAACTAGATCAATATTATAATAATACCAAAACAACAACATAAAGAGCACCTTTAAATATATCAATATAATAATAATAATACCATAACAACAACAGAAAGAGAACCTTCATTCTGATAGCAATTGATCCAGGCAAATATCGGTGGCCACCCACCTATTCCATTGGCTCAAAACACAGTTTTCCACCTTGGCAATCTTTCGGGTTCCAAACTTTTGGGGTCGTTTTGAGGCCCTAAACGACTTTTTTTGGGGGATTTGGGGCCCAGGTGACTGTTGGAGTCACAAACCTAGGCTAGTTAAAAACAATTATTCTCGGTTAGACCTTTCCAACAGGTTATCATGCCCCTAAAACGGAGATCGTATGCAAAAGTTACGACCCCGGGAAGTTGATGTATTAACTTACCCAAACGGGGCCCACATGACTTTTGGTGCTTCATCTCTCAGGGTTAGGTTTTTGGATGTCTAGGATTTTTTACATTCTTTTTTATTGTAAAAGGCCTTTAGAGCCTCATTGTAACCATCTTCTTGCGAATGAGCGCACCCGTCACATCTCTTCTCAGAGATAAGTCGCCACCATTCCAACAAGCCTGTTTTCCGCTACATTTTATAGTTTCAGCTTATTTCCTTATTGAATAGAAAACCAGTTTTACTGTATCTCTATTATTTTGTGTTAAGCATATTTTAATAATCTGTATTCATTTCATTCTGCTCATAAAATCTGGATCAGTGGTATCAGAGCGGTCTGCTCCTTGTCGTCTTAATGCATGTCCCCAACGAGGCCAGGGTACAAAAAATTGGGTCTTGACCTTGTTTCTCTTGAGGACAAAATCTCTCGCACATCCAAGCGACCTCTCATGGCAGGAGAAAAGAAATATGACGGAGCAGGAGATCCTTTCAAAAAAATTCTTGAGGAATCCCTCATGCAACAAAGGAACAAGATGATGGATAGTTTCGCACAAATCCTTCGACAGCTACCATCAGGAAACACATCTTCCTCAAGTGGAGGCACCGCCCCCTTCAAGGTACAAATCAGCTTCAATATTCCTATATTTGAAGGTCAAATAGATGCAGATGTTGTAGACAAGTGGTTGAATCTACTAGAAGGGTATTTTTCTTTCCATAACTTTTGGAATAGAGAAAATATTACTTTTGTGCTCCTCAAAGTCATTCCCCATGTCAAAGATTGGTGGGAAAATTTCTGTGAGCAAAAGGAAACAAAGGAACCTTCATTATTTACTGTCACGGCCACCTAGGAATCCTTTAGGGATGTTATTAAGGAACAATACTACCCTGTTGGAAGTTATGACGACTTGTGTATACCAAATGGACCACACTATTCTAAGAAAGAGACCTTGTAGTCCCAGAGTTCACAAATATCTTCCATACCTTGCGCACCAAGTTGGGTATCAAAGATTTAGAGAGACATATGGTGTTCAAGTATCGCGGTGCTCTGCAAAGATACATCCACACCAACATGGAATTTATGTACATCTCATCCTTGGGCACGACCCACCGATATGCCGTCAAAATTGAGCAGAAGCTCAAACAAAAGACACAACAATTTGGGCCTGGGAACCACTCATAGAAAAATCTAAGAAAGGGAAACCCCAACCCAAAAAATAAAGGAATGAGCAAAGATAGACAATATCAGGACAACCATTCCAAGCCGTAAGCAAAGAAGGACATCAAAAAGACAAAGAAAGATACTGGGAAGTGGTGCGACTTCCATAAGAGCCCTTGGCATAACACTGCTAACTGGCTCTCAATGCAGTCATTGGTGGCTGAAGTGAAAGCCTATGAATCATATGTGGATTTTGACTCTAAGTCAGAACCAGAAATGGGAAGACAAATCATTGACACGGAACCCATTGCCACCATTGCTACCACCAAGCTCCAGCCTGGTGAACCAGACGAGCCAGAAGAAGGAGAGAAACTATTCCATTCACAAATGTGGGTAAAAGGAACCCCATTACACTTCATCGTTAATATAGGTATCCAGAAGATCCTCATATTAGTAGAGGTCATGTGGTTAGCCCTACCGACAACGTCGCACCCACAATCCTATACCACTGGATGGCTCCGCCAAGGAAGCGATCTTTGTGTCAACCAACAATGTCGACTGTCGTACGACATCAATCCCATCAAAGACGAGGTATTGTGTGATTTTTCTCCTCTCGAATTTTGTAATGTTCTTTTGGGCCAGCCTTATTTATGGAAACGTCATGTTGTATATGATTCTAGGCCTCATAGTGTTACTATTACTTTGAACAAGAAATTATACAGGATACCCGAGGCAGTCCCTCCTAGTGTTATTTCCTTGATCTCTGCCAAGCAATGCAGGAAGGTCATCTCTCAGACCAGGAAATTTTTCTTCTTCATGATTCTCTCTTAGAATGAGAGAAAGATTGCAGCCACATCCAGGGCCTCCCCAGTCGATCTCTCCACATAACAGAAGCAAGTGGATAAGGTCATGGAAGAATACTCAGAGATCTTCTCCTCTCCTACCGGGGTACCTCTGCACTGCTAGGTCAAGCATCACATCGATCTAACCCCAGGCGCACCTCTACCCAATGGGCTAGTCTATCATCGCTCTCTGTTAGAAAATAAGGAGATCAAGAGGCAGATCTAAGAACTTCTCCACAAGGGGCACATCTGTCCCAGCTCATCTCCTTGTGGGAGCCCAATCATGCTAGTGCAAAAGAAAGATGGGACCTAGCGACTTTGCATTGATTACTAGGCCCTGAATAAAATCACAGTCTAAAACCGGTGCCCCGATTCCCCAAATCGACGACCTCCTTGATCATCTCAAGGGTGCCAAATACTTAAGTAAGATTGATCTGAAGTTTGGCTACCACCAGGTCCCAATAGAACATACAGATGTATGGAAGACTACCTTCAAGTCAAAAGAAGGTCTTTTTGAATGGTTGGTCATGCCCTTTGGTTTGACTAATGCTCCATCAACTTTTATGAGGATGATGGATGATATCCTATGATATTTCACCAATACTTTTGTAGTGGTGTATCTAGATGACATCCTCATCTACAAAAAGACTTGGTCGAAACACTTGCAACATATTCAACAGGTTCTGCACACCCTGTGACAGCACAAACTATATGTAAACTTGGAAAAATTATCCTTCGGCATGGACAAGGTCCATTACTTAGGCTACATCATTGATCAGCATGGTGTGCATGTGGATCCAGCCAAGATCCAGGTCATTCGTGACTGGCCAACCCCAACCACACTCACTGAACTTTGGAGCTTCTTGGGCCTCGCCAATTTCTATCGTAGATTTGTGCTGGGATTTTCTCATATTGCATAGGTCCTCAGCCAAGTAACCAGGGGTGGCGGTAAGGAAAAATTTGTGTGGGGCATGTCCCAACAACAAGCCTTTGATGAATTGAAGAATCATTTGTGCTCATCCCCAGTACTTTCATTACCATACCTGCAACATCCCTTTGAGATTGAGACAAATGCTTCAAACTATGTTGTGGGCATCGTTCTCACTCAACACGGCCACCCCATGGAATATCATAGTGAGACACTATCATATGTTGGTTGTAAGTACCCTACTTACGAAAAAGAAATGTACTCCATTGTGCAGGCCTACCGCCAGTGGAGACATTACATTCTTGGGAAGGAGACAATCATCCACATTGATCACAAGCCACTACATTTCATGCAGACCTAAGGAAAATTGTAGAATGAACACCATCAGAAGTGGTAAACATACTTACAATAGTTCCACCTCAACATCAAATATAAAATGGGAAGTACCAACCAAGTTGTTGACTGCCTCAGCCGACCTCCATTCATGACACTCACCACAGTGATAGACTCTTTTGGCCATGAGACCTCTGGATGGCCCCACCTCTACAAGATAGATATTGACTTCTCCACCACCTACCAAATGTTGGGTGCCAACTCAGTGGTTGCTAATTTCCATCTTCATGATGGGATGTTGTGTCGTCTAGGCCATCTCTATGTTCCATCAAGTGAGCGCACGAAGTTGATTTGGGAAGCTCACTAAGTTGGGTGGCAAGACACTTTGGCATCAAAAAGATAGTGGCAATGTTGTAGAAACATTTCTATTGGCCGAAAATTCGATAGGATGTCGGAAAGTCTATTAGGTCCTACATCGCTTGTGTTATTGCCAAACCGACCACTAAGAAACAGGGCATGTACACCCCTCTGCCTACTCCTAACAGGCTGTGGGAATCCATCTCAATGGATTACATGTCGGGCCTCTCATCCACCAAGAGGGGAAATGACTGTGTTTTTGTGGTTGTTGATCGCTTTTCCAAGATGGTGATTCTAGCCGCCTACAAGAAGAACATCACAACAGAAGCCAATGCCAATATCTTCTTTGAACGAGTATGGGTACATTTTAGGATCCCTCAAACCATTTTCTCAAACCATGACAGTTGGTTCCTCAACTCATTCTGGTCGAGCCTCTGGTCACTATTGGATACCAAGCTCACCAAATCCACTACCTTCCACCCCCAAATAGATGGCCAAACTAAGTTCGTCAACCGGATGGTCGTACATATCCTGTGCATATACAATTAAAAACACCCCGCCACATGGGATGAGAGTCTTCCCTATGTCCAACATAGCTACAACCGATCCATGCATAGCTCAACTAGCCACAACCCCTTTCAGGTGAGGATGGGATTCCAACCATTGGGGCCCATGGATGTTTCACTACCCCTTGCAGCCACCTTGGTCGACTCGTCCCTTGCTCCACCAGAGGCTGACAAAGCCACCTCGTTCATTGATAGGATCCAACACATCTGCCAATAGGTTCAGGATATTCTACAAAAGTCTAATACCAAGTACAAGCATCCCCATGATCAACATCGGGTGACACATAAGTTTCAGGTGGGAGACAAAGTTTGGTTGAATTTGCAGAAAGAATGCCTTACGGGGCCCCATCGAAAGCTTTCCCCACTCTTTTATGGGCCATACACCATCACCAACGTTGTGGGTGACAATTCTTTTGAGCTCAATATTTCCCCCTTCCTTGGTCTTCATCCAGTCTTCAACGTGGCTCTCCTTTGACCATATTTCCCACCATTATTGGACACATCAGAGATAGAAGAGCAGTTGACACCAATAGAGATCAACCCTGACTGCATGCAACATGCATCCTATGATCATATTGTGGAAACACATATCAAGGGAACTTGACAGCAATGGATCCAACTTTATCGAGTCGTCAAAGCAGGGTAGCTCCTGCACCAAGGCAAGTGGCTCACCCGAGGCCAAATTCAACAGAAATTTCCTCATCTGATGGGGGAACTCAACACAATGGATACCATTGCTTCCTAAGGAGGGAGGATTGATCCAGGTGGATATCGATGGCCACCCACCTATTCCACTGGCTCGAAAAACAGTTTTCCACCTTGGCAGTTTTTCGAGTTCTAAACTTTTGGGGCCGTTTTGAGGCCCTAAACGATGTTTTTTGGGGATTTGGTGCCTAGGTGACAGTTAATGGAACTGACCTAGGACAATCAAAAAAAATTCTTCTTGGTTATACCTTTCCAATGGACTATCGTGCGCCTAAAACAAAGATCATATTCAAACGTTACGACCTCGGGAAGTTGATGTACTAACTTACCCAAATGGGGCTCACATGACTTTTGGCGCTTCATCTCCTAGGGTTGGGTTTTTGGATGTCTAGGATTTTTGACATTCCTGTTTATTGTAAAAGGCCTTCAGAGCCTCATTGTAACCATGTTCTTGCGAATGAGAGTAGTCGTCACATATCTTCTCATAGATAAGCCACCACCATTCCAACAATCTTGTTTTCCACTGCATTTTACAGTTTCTGCTTATTTCCTTATTGAATAGAAAACCAGCTTTACTGTATCTCTATTTTTTTTGTTAAGAAAATTTTAATAATATGTATTCATTTCAGTATGCTCATAAAATCCGGATCAACAATGTTCACTTGCCTCTTCAAGGGGAAAACCTCCAGCAGAGCAGAGTTCTATTACAATAATCTCCAAGGAAAAAATTCTTAGACCCTCTACTCCTATTTATACTAAATCTATCTATCCAAAAGAACAATCTATAGGAAGATCCTTCTAGAAGTGGAAGCTTCTATTAGGTATTCTTACATTTGACTTATTCTTCTTTATTTCTAGGCCTTATTAGTATTGGCCTTTATTACATGGAAATATATTATTCTACCTATGTGAGGGGTTAGGGAGGTTAGGTCCCGAACATGCCCTCCTCCTTAAAAAAAACCTTGTTCTCAAGGCTTGAGATGAGGAAATTGTTGCAAAATGGTAGTTGATTCCCAAGTGGCATATGTTGGAGTTGTATCTTTCCACTGGACTAACACTTCCTTGATGATGCATTTACAAAGATGACACTCACACTGGTCCAAAACTTCTTATGGCTGCAACCAGATGGAGCCTTCTTCATCCAACTCGGGAAGGCTGGTTTGAGTTTGGAACTTAGTTCCAATCATCTTCTTTAAGCAGGAGACATGAAAAATAGGATGGAACTTAGAATGATTAGGAAAAGATAATTTATAGACCACCTATCCCACATGCTTGAGAATGATATAAGGACAATAAAATTTGGGCGTCGGTTTCTGACAATGGTTGGCTTTGAATGAAGTTTTATTATAAGGTTGTAGTCGAAGAAACATCTGGTCTCCTTCAGAAAATGGACGTTTGGAGAAACCTCAGTCTACACGTTGCTTCATGTGATTCTGAGCCATGACCAAATTCTCTTTGAGGGTACAGAGAATAGCCTCTCGAACTGTAAGTGTTTGGTCAATTGCATGGACCTTTGAGAAACCTAGTAGGTATGAGAGAACTGAAGGTGTCTTTTGTCCATATACTACTTCAAAAGGAGTCATGAGAGTATTTGTATGGTAAGAAGTGCTGTACCACCATTCAGCTAGTGGTAACCATTGAGCCCACTAATTTTTCCTTTCAGATGAAAAACACCTCAAATAGGTTTCCAAACACTTGTTGACAACTTCAGTTTGGCCATCAGTCTAGGGATGATAAGTTGTGTTGAGATGCACTTGAGTGCTCTATAGCCTAAACACTTCTTGCAAAAAATTGTTGGTGAAAGTGGGATCTCGATCAGAAAAAATAGAATGAGACATGTCATGGAGCTTGAAGACATGATCCATGAAAAGTTGAGCCACGGTGGAGGTGGTAAATGGGTGTTGAAGAGAATAGAAATGAGCATAATTGGAAAGACGATCAATGACTACCATGATGACTGACTTATTGTCCAATTTAGGTAAGCCCACGATAAAATCCATAGAGATATCCCTCCAAATAGCAAGTGGAATCAAAAGTGATTGTAGTGTGCCAGGAGATTTGACTGTTTCTCCCTTATTGCATTGACAAACATCACATTTTTCCACAAAAGTGTGAACGCCATGTTTCATACCATCCCAGAAAAAATAACGCTTGACCCGATCATAGGTTTTGGTAAACCCTGAGTTCCCAGTTGTGGGTGAAGCATGGAGCTCATAAAGCATCGTGGATTTAAGTCGTGACTATTTACTTAAATACAAATGGCCTTTGTAGCAAATCTCATCATTGTACCAAGAGTACCCTGGGGAAACTGGAGAATTGGCTTCCAATTGTTGGATCAGATGTGAAATTTTGGGATCTTGTAGCCATTCCTGAAGAACAACTTGGAGCCAGTATGGTGCAATGAACAAGAGGGAAAAAAGGGACCCTTCATATTCATATTTTCTTGAAAGAGCATCAGAAACAACATTTTCTTTTCCTTTCTTGTAAATGATCTCATAATCATATCCAAGTGCTGAGTCACACATTTTTGTTGTGTTGGGGAGGAAGGGCGTGCTCCATAAAATACTTGAGGCTTTGATGATATGTCTTAATTTGGAAGTGATACCCCAATAGATAAGGGCGACAAAGAGCCAATGCATGCAGAATAGCCAACATTTACTTATCATAGATCGATTTTCCCTAATGTCTCTCTGACAGTGGTTTGCTGGTAAATGCCAAAGGTTGGCCATATTTCATAAGAACTGCTCCAATTCCTCTCTCGGAAGCATCACATTCCAGGACAAAGGTCTTTGTGAAATCAGAAAGTGCCATGGTCGGAGTAGTGCACATAGCCTCCTTTAAGGCTTGAAAGGAATGATCAGTTGTTGGATTCCAAGTGAAAGAATTCTTCTTAAGGAGAGCAGTGAGAGGCACTACAATATTTCCATAATTCTTAACAAACTTGTGATAATATCTTGTTAAACCCAGAAAACCACGCAATATTTTGAGATTCTTTGGGTGAGGCCAATCCTGCATAACTTCAATCTTCTTAGGATTCACCCTTACACCTGCCTTTCCAACAATATGACCCAAGAAATCAACTTCCGAGACTCCAAAATCACATTTAGATTGTTTGAGGAAAATTTGGTGTTGAGAGAGTAGATGTAGAAATCAATCCACATGAGCAAGATGAGTTGTCTAGGTTTTACTATAGATGAGGATATCATCAAATATGACTAAGAAAAAATGATGGAGAAAAGGACGGATGACATGATTCATGAGGCTTTGGAAAGTAGAGGGAAAATTACCCAAGCCAAAGGGCATGATCAAAAACTCATAGCGGACCTCATGATTTCGAAATGCAGTATTAGGAATGTCTGCCTCTTTCATATGTATCTAGTGGTATCCAGAACAAAGATCAAGTTTAGTAAAGAACTGGGCACCACTCAATTCATCCAAGAGATCATCAATGATAGGAATGGGAAATGTTTCTTTGATGGTGCATTTGTTGAGGGTGTGGAATTCAGGACACATGTGCCAAGAACCTTCTTTCATAAGGACCATGACCATAGGAGAATAATAGAGGCTAGTACTAGGACGTATAACACCCACGGTGAGAAATTATTGGACAATTTTCTCAATTTCATTTTTCTGTGAAAAGGGATGGCGGTAGGGACGAACATTGGGAGGAAGGAATCCAGGGACAAGAGGAATGGAATGATCATGAACACCATAGGAAGGGGGAATTCCTTAGGGAGTAGAAAAAACAGATTGATTTTTGGAGAGGATGGATTGGAGGTTAGGATACACAGATGGTATCTCAGTGGCATGAATGGAATGGAGTTGTACAATAATGCATGAACGCCCTTTTTTTAGGAGATTTTCCATGCGATGGGAACTGATGATATCTGGGGAAACAACTGTGATTCCTTGGAACTTATATTGTCAGCCCTCCTGGTTGAATTGCATGTTTAATTCCTTAAAATCCATGAGAATGGGACCTAGAGTCCTTATCCATTCGACACCCAACATAATGTCACAACCACCCATGTCGTTATAAAACATATGATATTTCATGTGGTACTGACCAATTTGGAGATGCACATTTTCACAACACCCTCCATATTTCATGGACCCACCATTGGAAATCATGATTTGAAAATTATTGACTGCATGAATATAGCAATTCATTTCTTCGGAAATGTGGTGATGAATAAAATTATGGGTGCTTCCACTATCAACAAGGATGATGACCTTTTGATGCTTGATGTAACCAATTATCTTAAGGGTTGGGGAGCAGAGAATCCAGTGAGATCATTCAGGGAAATGACCAGTTCAACTTCGGGAGGGTCAAAGGGTGGTGTCATGTCAGTGGGTTCATGTGACTCGACTATAGGGGGGCTCGACATCATCTTCAAAAAAATCCTCAGAGATGGCAATACAAATATTTTGTTCCTTACACTTGTGCCCATGAAAATATTTTTCATCACAATTATAACAAAGGCCATTGATTTGGTGTTCATCCATTTCTTCCCTGTTCAATTTGTGGATCTTTAGTGGAGTGGAAAGAGGAGTGGGAGTGACTGGTTTAGGGCAAGGAATAAAGGAGGGTTTTTTGGTTTGATAAGAGACAACTTGTTGTGATTCCTTAGATATTTTAGTAGCTTCCACCCAACTTTGAGGCCGGGCCATGAGGACATGGGCGTGGATCCCATCCTTGAGGCCATTGATAAAACATTCTTGGAAAAAAAAACATTAGACATGCCCTCTGTGTGGAAGTCAAATTGCTCAAAAACAGTTATAAATTCTTCCATTGTGCCAGATTGTTTCAACTTTGTCAAATGGCCTAAATGGTTGGTGTCAGTGTCAAAGAATTTATAAAGCTCTGCCACAAATTGTGTCCAATCCATATACCCTTGGTGGGCATTTTTTCTCCATTGCCACCATTTCCAACATTCTTGATCTAGATAGAGAACACCATATCAGAGTTTGTCCAAATCATTTGTAATGCCATACAAAGAGAAATAATGTTCCATTTGAGTTACCCAGCTAGTGGGATCCAAGACATCAAATTTGTTCACATCCACACGTGGAAGGTTTAGGTCACGTTGAAAGTGATGGGGCTAAAATGTCTAGGAATTGGAGGAAGTTTCAACTTCAGAGTGCAAAGGTGGGTCAAAAGAGGTAAGGTCTGCAGGGACATTCAGCTTGGTGTAGATCTTGTTAGTGAAGAATGCAATATAGGTAGAGAGGTCCTATTTTATGGTTTCCATTTTTGAATCTATGGAGGAATGCATGTTTTTATTGATGGTGGCAATATTGGCACTAAGCTGCCTCACTTCTTGCTAGGTATCTGTGAAAGTAGAGGACAAGGAATTCAAGTGGGCTTCCAAGTCTTGGATACAAGTGTGGGCCATGATGAAGAGGGAAAATGAAAAGGGATGGATGGGACCACATAGAAAATGGTTTATGGGTGAATGCTATCCCGACAATCATGGTGACGAGGAGAATCCAATCGAGTAAGTCCCAAATAAGGGTGTCGGAAGGGGATCGAGTCCACGGGAAAAAAAATTGTTGGAAAATGATAGGTATGACTACGATCATGGAGAAGAGAGGAATCCAATGGGATAGGGCTCAAATAATGGTTCCAACAAGATCCAAACATCTTTTTTTTAACTCCTATGGAGTTATACTTTGATCTGAAGAATATTGCAATGTTGAAATGCCCAAATTCTTAACAAGAAGAAATGTGTAGTAATTTTGCAACCAAAATGTAGGAGGCACAATTGCGTGGCAATAGATCTTGTATGTTTTGTTTATGTTTTTGTCCCAAGGGTTAGGGTATGCAGGGTGTCTACAGACAAGGGTTTTCCTTATGCTATAACTCTCTTATATATGTTCGGGGTCCAACAATAGTACTCGGAACAATATCTTATGGCACCAACTAAGGAGGCTAGATCGTTACCTTAGTCATACTACCTGACTATCCGGGTACTAGACAGTATCTTCCCGAGTGTTGTTCTTGGTGTCACTATAGCAGTCAGGCAGTTGATCGGTTTATCTATGGAGTACCAATAGAGGTTACAAGGGTGGCCAACAAGTGTGTGCTTAAGTACCACTTTTATTTCCTTCATTTATTACTCCCCAATAGCGGGTTTATGCGCGTAATGACAGATCTCTTTAGCTTTAAGATGTCGGAATACGTCTCTACCCTGAAAAAAACTAACCCATAATTTTTTGTTGAGGAAAGTTCTATGATACCACTTGTAATATTCTCGATAGAATATAGTATGCAAAACATAAATATTTAGCAAGCAATGGTATAACAACAATAATGTAACTAGATCTATATCATAATAATACCAGAAAGAGCACCTTTATTACTGATAGAAATTTTCACTTGCCTCTTTGAGGGGGCAACCTCCAGCAGAGCAGAGCTCTATTACAATAATATACAAGTAAAAACTTCTCATACCCTCTACTCCTATTTATACTAAATCTATCTATCCAAAAGAACAATCTAGAGGAAGATCCTTCTAGAAGCAGAAGCTTCTATTAGGTATTCTTACATTTTAATTATTCCTCCTTATTTCTAGGCCTTATTAGTATTCACCTTTATTACATGGAAATATATTATTATACCTACGTGATGGGTTAGGGAGCTTAGGTCCCTAACATTTTCCCATTTGGTTTTCTAGGGTAAAATATTTGTGTATTGTGTTTGTCATTTATTTCTTGTTTAAATATATCTTCTCTTTCCCGATTCATTACTGTGGGTTTTTGTTTCCCGACAATTGGTATCAGAGCTTATCTATTGCTTTGTATAAGTGGTATCAAAGAAAATTTGAGTTGTTTTGTTACAAGAGTGGTATCAGTAGATCTTGGATCTAAGCTAAACCTAGGTCTAGTGGGAGTCATAAGTTAGTAATATTTAAATTTGTGCTTGAAAGAATGGAAAGCATTTCGAGGATAGAGATAAAACAATACAATTGCTAGAATTTTGAGCTTTGGAAGCTTAAAATTGAATATCTCCTTGTATATCAAGAAAAATGGGCAGCCATAAGTCTTGAAACCATTATGATGGGTATGTTGAGGGAAGAATGGGATAAACTCGAGAGAAAGGAAAGGATTAATATTCAAATCTATCTTGCAGATTCATTATTGTTAAATGTCTCTAGTGAAGACTAGGCAAAGAAACTATGGGACAAGTTAGGAAGCTTGTACCAGTCAAAATCCCTAGTAAACAAGATGTTCCTACAAAAGAAATTATATATTCTGAGGATGAGTGATGGGATCTTGGTAACAAAGAAATTGAATGCATTCAACACTGTAATAAGTCAGTTATTTTCTATGGATATCAAAATCACTGAGGAGGAGAAATATATAAGCCTGTTATGTTATTTTCCAAACTCATGGGATAGCTAAGTCATGGATATAGGGAGTAATTCGACCACACTATCACTTGAAGACATGTTTGTATCTCTATTTTTAGAATAAATGATATGGAAGAACATGGAAGGATTAACCAAAGCTTTCTTGATGGTGATAGTTGAGTGGTCAACAGAGATAAGGAAACATTCTCCAATAGAAAGTATAATTCAAAGATTAGATCTAAATATCTGGCTTAGTCGATGATAAGATGTTGGAAATGTAGTAAATTTGGGCATTACAAAAGAGACTGCAATTCAAAGGTGACAAAAGTTAGTACATGATCCAACGAGAAGCAGTTGACTGAGAGAAAGACTACTCTAGATAAAGGAGGTAATGTGTATATGGCGTTGACCAGTACACAATCAGATCACAATGTTTGGTTGATTGACTCTGGAGCATCCTTTCATATGACACCTCATAGAGAATGTCTCTACAAATATGAGAGATATGAAGGGGGAGATGTGTTCTTAAGGGATGACTCGACAACCAAAATTGTTGGATAGGGAAGAGTCTGATTATTAATGTAGGATGGGAGGAGTAGAACCCTTTCAGGTGTGCTACATATTCTAGGTTCAACAAGGAATCTAATATATGTTAGTAAAATGAGTGATGCAGGTGTGCACACTTTATTTCAAAAGGATACGTGCAAAATGGTCAGGGGAGCAATGGTATTAATGAAAGGAGTTCATATTGGAACCCTATACAAGTTGTTAGGGAGTGTCGACTAGACTAGATGCAATAATTTTTTTTAATTTGACTCAACTGAGACTTGACTCAACTTGACTTGGTCAACATAAATCAATTCATAGTGACAAGTTTGGGTCTGTACTAGTCCCTTTACTTGGTGGATCCAATGTTTCCTTCATAGATGATTTTTCTAGGAAGACATGGATATATTTCTTGAGAAATAAATCAAAGGCTTCCAAGAAATTCAAAGAGTTTAAATCTCTTATGGAAAACTAGACATATAAGAATATCAAGGTGCTAATAATTGACAATGAAGGTGAATTATGTGGAAAGGATTTTGAGAAGTTTTGTAAGAAATGTGGCATAACACACCAAAATAACACACCATATACCCCATGGAAAAATGGATTTGTTGAAAGAATGAACATGACATTGATGGATAAGGAAAGGAGCATGCTCAGTGGTGTCGAGCTCACACAAAAATTTGGGGTAAAGGCAATCGACACTACAAAATATTTGGTAAATAGGTCTCCTTCATCAACATTAGTCAACTCAAATCCATATGAGGTATGGTTTGGTAAGAATACTTCACTTTCACATATCAAAGTATTTGGTTGTGATGCATTTGTGCATGTTCCCATGGAGAAGAGGAACAAGATGGACAATAAAGTAGTAAAGTTTATCTTCATCATCTAAAATGATGAAATGAAAGGAAATAAGATTTGGAATCCAGTGTTGAGAAAATAGTGTAGAGTCGAGATGTAGTCTTCAGGAAAGTAGGGCTAACATCCAAGTCTAAAGGGGTTCAAATGGAGAGAGAACCAGACAATTTGGTGTTTGAACTGAGGAACAATGAACATGATTCAAAAGATTCAACTGAATTAGATGAAGAGGTGGAAAGACCAACTCTGGTTGTAAGGAGGTATGGACAAGTAAGAAAACCAGATAAAAGGTATAGTCCACCCAATTTTCGTTCTACATTTGTGTTATATATCATTGACAAGGAGTCCAAGTTGTTCAGGGAAGCAGTTGAATCAACATAGGGTAAACTTTGGAAGTATGCCATGGTCGAAGAAATGGAATCCTTGCACAAGAATGATACGTGAGATTTGGTCGACCTACCTAATGGAAGAAAATATGTCAGTAGAAAGTGGGTGTTCAAGAAAAAGTTAAATGCAACTGGTCAAGTCAAGAAATTAAAATCTCGAATGGTAGCGAAAGGATATTCCCATGTCGAAGGAGTCAACTTCAGTGGTATTATTTCCCTTATTGCAAAATTAATTTCCATTAGAGTACTAATGTCTCTAGTTGCAAAATTTGATCTTGAAATAGATAAAATGGATGTGAAGATAGTGTTCCTACATGGGGACCTGGAAGAAGAAATATACATGAAATATCCTGAAGGATTTGCAATAAAGGGAAAGAAAAAGTTGGTGTGAAAATTGAAGAGATCTATTTATGGTCTAAATCAATAGCTAAGGATGTGGTATCAAAATTTTGACACATACGTCCCTAGTTTAGGATTTGTGAGAAGAAAGGTTGATCATTGTGTATACTCCAAGGAAGAAGGTGGGTGTTTCATATATGTAGATTTGTATGTCAAAGACATCTTCCTGGTAGGAAACAACATGGACACAATAAAGGAGGTAAATATGCAGTTGTTCTCCAAGTTCAAGATGAAGGATCCCAGTGCAGCAAAATTCATTCTAGGAATGGAGATCAAGAGAGATCTGACAGTTAGAAAGATTTGGTTGAATCAAAGGAAGCACATTGAAAAAGTCTTCAAGTATTTCAACATGTATGACTGTAAACTAGTCAAGGTGCCAATTCCTATTGGAGAAAATATAATTGTTGAACAATGTCCAAAGACACATGAAGAAATAGAGGACATGTCACATGTTCCTTATGCAAGTGTTGTTCGTAGTCTGATGTATGTGATGGTCTGTAATCGACCAGACATTGCTCATGTAGTGGGAGAATTGAACAGATACATGTTGACACCTAGGAAAGAGAATTGGGTTGTTGTCAAGAGAGTATTCAGGTATTTGTGTGGCACAAAATATTATGCTATATGCTACCAAGGGAAACTTAAAGCTAGGAAGGAAGTAGAATTACACGGCTTTGCAAACGTCAACGAGGTTGGAGATCTGGATCGACGAAAATCAACCAATGGATATGTGTTCAATATGTTTGGTGGATAAGTGAGCTGGATGAGTAAGAGATAGACGGTCATATCCTTTTCGACAACAGAAGTTGAATACATGGAAGCCAATCATGGAAGCAAAGAAGCAGTATGGTTGCATCAACTATATTCATGGATCAGGTTTGAGCAGAGAGCTATGAAGATAAATTGTGACAGTCAAAGAAAAATATTTATGGAAAAGAAACCAACATACCATTCTAGGTCAACCCATATTGATGTACAATACCATTTCATGAGAGACATGGTAGAAATAAAGAAGGTGTTCTTGGAGAAGGTAGACACTTTGGAAAACATAACAAACTCTCTGAACAAGTTTGTGAGTGTTGTGAAGTTATCTTGGTGTAGAGAGGCAATGAGCATTGTTTCATCAGGTCAATGAACACATGTTTAGGTTCTCCTACATTAGTCAAAAGACAAAAAGTGGTAGAATGTTGGGTTGTCATATTATTTGCATTGAAATAATTGTCAGTCGACATTCTAGTCAAGGTGGATCGACTAGGTGATAAGTCAACCAATGAGTAATTTGAGGCGATGGTTATGTTGAGGTCAAAGTGATCAACCGTGAATTCGAATTTGAAGTGATCAACGGGAAGTCAAAATTTCAACCGACAGGAGGTCAAGTGGAAACCAATTGAACACCAACTAGAGGTCAACTAGTAAACCAATTGAATTCGACTGTAATAGAATCCCAAGATTCTTGGGATTGCAACCAAGAATATGCATGGATATATAACCATTTTTAGGCACCATGATTTAGGGTTTTGCGTTATGTAAAGACTATAAATAAGGTGCATTGTAATTGTATTAAATTGATCTTCATATTAGGGTTGTTGGTCATGTAGATGTAAGCCATATTGGTTGCAAGGTTGTTCTTATGGAAAGAAGGAGAGTATGATGGAAATTATGTCTTAGGTGTAGACCAAGGTTAGTCATATAACTCTTTATTCAATGAAAGAATAAGACAAGAGAGAAAGATGCTCAAGGAATGTTGGTTTTCCAGTTTTGGTTTCTAGGGTAAAATATATGTGTACTATGTTTGTCATTTATTTATTGTTTAAACCTTTATTTACTTTCTTAATTGGTTTAGTGTGGGTGTTTATTTCCTAACACCCTGGACCATATGCCTGATAATAATTAAATAATCCCCCAAAACAATCATATTATATAAATTTAAGGATTTGGAAATGATCAAATCTTACAGTAGGGCCTATGATTCTACTATATTATTGGAAAGCATGCCAATATTCCATGAGAAGGTATTGACCTGTTGTCCCTCGGGGATAAAAATGACCCCCACACACACCTACCACCCCTGATTTATTCTTGGAAGAACCATCGAAGCATAGGATAAAGGAGATTTAATATTCTCTCCAAGCCTTAAAAAATTCATGGTTCATAAGAAGCTACCAACTTGATATTGTATATATACACCTTTCACTAAATTTGTGGTGAGAGTAAGAAATGTGAAACTGTTCAAGCCACATGTCTTCATATTTTTCCATCAATTGAGGAGAGGAAAGAAAAAAATTGTTGGACACACCTACCACACTTAGAGGGGGGGGTGAATGAGTGTGGGGATCCTTTTCCCAAAACTTCTCTCTTACACAAAACTCATTAGTTAGCATTTGACATTTACTCATTACTCATTGATGTCATTAATAATCAGTTAGATGTGAATACATATCAGAAACATATATCAGCAATATATCATCAACAAATCATTTCCACAAGGAACACAAGATGTATGTACAATTTTTCTTTTTACTATGGACTTCAATCTGGGGGTTTTTCAGCAACAATTGAATAGAGTACAACTCTACAAGAGCACCATCTCTATAAGCAAGACTCAGCTTACATTCTCAGCACCAACTGAGATGAGGCAACAATCCTCAACAGATATCAATATGTACCATAAACAAGAGCATCAACCATGCACCAACCTGTGCCAAACAACCTGTAATC
>SNQJ01S0037714.1:39187-57594 GCA_010110895.2 Picea sitchensis
TGATCCATCTTCATCTATGCATTCTCATCAAGGACAATACATATTATATTACATCAATCATCAATCAATCAATCCTTTGATATCAATCAATCAGTTGACATCAATCAATCAAACCATTGGCATCAATGACAACATGATCCCACAAAAATCTTTATAATTGATGTGTTCATTCCAAAGAGAAATGGCTCTACTTGCCACCAAATCCATATTGGTTGATTCCTAATGGAAGATTGTCTGATTCCTTACTAACCACAACTTATAGCAAATATATTTGGGCAAAGAATCCCACACTTGTTTAAGGAGAGGTTTATTTTTAAAGGATATCATGTAAAGACTACACCATTTTTCAAATAATATTTTCCATTTGTTTGACTTCTGGTATCTATGCTCAAACCCCCAAGTTTCCCGCTTCCATACTTGATTTACAAAACTACATTCCATGAAAAGGTGATTATTTGATTCAATATTAGTCATGCAGAGAACACATAAATATGGACCTTGTATCCCCCTCTTCATTTCATTTTAATATGTCAATACCTTCCCATGCGCCAAGGTCCAGTAGAAGATGTTTATTTTTGCAATTCAATCTAAGATAGATTTTTCCCCAAATTGAAGATCTAAGAGGGAGAGGAAGTCCCTACAATTGATGTGCATAACCTTTCTTGGTAGAGTAATTTGTCATGCCCCAACTTATTTGATCTGAGGAAGTCAGACTTAAGGGTATGCAACCATTGAGGGATCCTTGTGTATCCAACCAATCTTTTAAAGGTCGAAGTTCTTGAATCACATTTAAAGGATGATTTTCAATAATGTTGTCATTCCACCAGTCAATTTTTTTCCCATTTCCAGGAACCCAGGGGAGTTTTTATTTAATTAAAGGAATGGAAAATTTCAGCAACTTTCGTATTGGCAACCCTTCCCTTGGTGTGGGTGCTACCTCTAAACATTGTTTCCTCATTCCCATGAAATAATTTTTATGTAAGATTTTTTTAACCAATAATATTTGCCTATAATAAAATGTCAAAGGAACTTGGCTCCCATTGCAAGATTCATCAAGATAAGGTAATAAATGAAGATTAATTAATGATAATTAAAGGTAATTTAGGAGTAATTAGGGGATAATTAAAAATAACTAGAGATAATTTTGATTGGGAAATAATGCATTTTAAATGTACACTCTCTACTCCACCTCACCAAAATGTACACTAAAACATTTGTATATTTTTATAAATATGTATATATAGTAAATATGATACTTATTGTTCAAGGTGAAAAGAAGAATCAAATGACTATTATTCATCACATGTCATCATGAACACGTGGCAATTGTTTCCATTTTCCACCATTTACAATATTATTGCCATTATCTCAACACTATTTTAGTACCATGAATATAACAACAAAATTCAAAACATTTTTGGTTTTAATTTTATTATAACTTTTGCGTGTCTTCATGTCCCTTTAATTAAATAAACATATATTAATATATTCTATAACAATATTTTTTTTACTTATATTAAATATTTTCTAACTTTGTTTTAAGCATTAAAAATGTAATGTGCCCATCCTCCAAGCTGAGTCACATTACTGCAAAAATACTTAGCATACTTTGATACTAATTAAAACTTTTAATGCGCCCATCATGCCAAAATACTCATGCATCTAACAACATATTATAAATCCATGAATGCAAATTTTCAAGCAAAACAACAAACACACATCATTCAATAAACACCATTTACACAATAGAACAACATAATAAACATAACATAAGACTCGTTTGTTTATTAAAGTAACCAATTGGTTGTGTACAAAGGACATTCCTCCCAACCATAGGCTTTGTTGTTCATTTTTTCTCAACAATAGTGTAATACCCCTAAGAAAAACCCCAATTGTAAATGTACATATAGACTGGTGAGCTATGATATTTTGGCCTAGAGTGCCTTTGTATATATCGTTTGAGGCTAGAGTGCATGTGTGGTTATTAGGCTTGAGA
Organism: Picea sitchensis; assembly: GCA_010110895.2. Classification (NCBI taxonomy): domain Eukaryota; kingdom Viridiplantae; phylum Streptophyta; class Pinopsida; order Pinales; family Pinaceae; genus Picea; species Picea sitchensis. Next base: position 41,184 of record SNQJ01S0037714.1, read on the forward strand.
GCCTAGATGCTAAAAGGCCAGTGAGCTTATCAATATAATATGTAGTCACACTTGATGGTATTAATAGAATGCTTCACTATTGCAGGCCAAGTCAGACGAAATCGTATGGGGGGCTAGAACTCCACTAAAATGGGAAAGGGGTCTAAGAGTCTAGGAAGAGGGGCTAAGCCAAGGTGGAGTAAGCCCAAGGGAATATTATATTAATATTCCCTAAAGTTCAAGATATATGACATTTTATCCTAAGTTTATAAGGATGGGAAATGTATCACCAAGTGGAGGCAAGTGGGGACAAGGTAGTTCCCAATATGAAAAGTGTCAAGTTGGGAACATGCAAATATAAAGTTGGGAAATAGTGTATTGTCTATCATTCTGACCCTCATTCTCTCATTCACTATTTCCCTATGTACCTTCCTGCCATCATCACCCGTACATGTACTTGGGAGCTACAAAGATGATGTTAACCAATGAACTTGGGTAATTTGAGAAAAAGAATCAAGTTTTTAGGCTTGTTTGTATGCTGAAGAAGCACGTTGTCAGGCTCGTGTGCATTTTGAAGAAGTGGATTGTCAGTCTTGTGAGCATTCTCTCCAGGTGAGATAATTGTTGGTAATTGTTTCCCTGTGTACTGGGAAATAGCTACATAGATATGATACTTTTTTTCTGACATGTTTTTGAATCCCTGTAAGGGAAGTGGGACAGTCAAAGGACTATTCATCATAGAAGGGGTACACTTCCTGGGGTGGGACAAGTTGTGGGAAATGAGATGTTGTTGACTAGTTGTAGTAGTTGACACCTTGACATGATTTTTATTGTGCTGGTTAGACTTTAGTCTGGCTTAGGAACACTTCCCTGGTGGATTTTATAGCCTCAGCTCGAGGGTTACCTATTGTTGAGAGTTTATGAGTAGTAAATTATATGGTTGGGAGGAACATCTGAGGTCTGCACACACTTGGTGATTTTCCACTAAAAGATAAGTGTTATTTTATATGTGTTGTCAATTATTGTGTGTATAATAAGTTAATTTTGTTATGCTTAATTATACATATTTATGCATGAATGGTTTATTGTTAGAACTGCATATTTGTAGCATATGTAGGGAAATTAGGTAATGAATGGTATTAGAGCTATTTTTTTTAATTTTCTAGTAATGAGAGACATTACATTATCGTATCAGAGAAAAGAAATTTTGTGTGGCATGCCTAAGCTTGGGGTTGGGGACATTACATTGTGGTATAGAGCTCTAGGTTCAATATTGAACCTACATGGACCGTTGATCAACCCATAGAAGCTGAGATTACATAAATTAAATTTCAGAGGGTGTTTGCAACATGTTTGTTAAAATTATTTCCATGAAATTGGAAGAAATTCATGAGGAATTAGAAGGAAATGAACCTAGGGATTAAAAATCCCCAGTTTTAATCTCAGTTTGGGTATTTTCAGGCCTAGAATTGGTTGATTTGGGAATTTTGGAGTTACAGTGAAGGCACGACTAAATTGGGGGAAAATCCCAAATTTCTAAGTGAATTCGAGTGAAATTTGTTCCCATAAATGCCCATCAGTCATGCGTGGATGTAATTGGTTGTGTGCAGGGCGAAAATTGGCCGCATTAAGCTTAATTTCATATTTACATGGTGTCCCGATACAATATATTATGTAGAATAGAAAATATCTAGCAAGCAATGACATAATAATAATGATGTATCCATAAAAGTATCAGAAGAACATCAGATTAACACCAGAATAATCACCAGGAAGAATAACTTTATTATGATAGCAATCTTCACTTGCCTCTTCGAGGGGGAAACCTCTAGCATAGCATATCTTTATTACAATAATCTCCAAGAAAAAAATTATCATACCCTCGACTCTTATTTATACTAAATCTATCTACCCTAAGAACAATCTAGAGTAAGATCTTCTAGAAGAGGAAACTTCTATTAGGTATTCTTACATTTGACGTATTCTTCCTTATTTCTAGGACCTATTAATATTGGCCTTTATTACATGGAAAATATATTATTCTACCTACATGAGGAGTTAGGGAGGTTAGGTTCCTAACATGCCCTCCCCTTTAAAAAAAAAGTCTTGTCCTCAAGGATTGAGATGAGGAAATTGCTGCAGAGTGTTAGCTAGCTCCCATGTGTCATCTGTTGGAGTTGTATCTTTCCATTGTACTAACACTTCCGTGATGGTTCGGTAATGGACACGGTGCTCACACTGATCCAAGACTGCTTTGGGCTGCAACTAGATGGAGCATTCTTCATCCAACTCAGGAATACTAGTTTGAGTTTGGCACTTAGTTCCAATCACCTTCTTTAAGCATGAGACGTGAAAAACAAGATGGATCTTAGAATGACTTGGAAAATATAATTGGTAGACGACATGTCCCACATGTTTGAGAACTATATATGGACCATAAAATTTAAGTGAAAGTTTCTAAAAATGGTCAACCTTGATTGAATTTTTCTTATAAGGTTGCAATCGATGAAACACCTGGTACCCTTCAACAAATTGACATTCAGAACGACCTTGATCAACTTGTTGCTTCATGTGATTCTGAACTTTGACCAAGTTCTCTTTGAGGGAATGGAGAATAGCTTCTCGAACTGTAAGAGTGTGGTCGACCTCCTAAACCTTAGAGACTCCTGACATGTATGGGAGAAATTAAGGTGGATTTTTTTCCATATACGGCTTCAAAAGGAGTCATGCGAGTACCTATATGGTAAGATGTGTTGTAGCACCATTCATCTAGTGGAAACCATTGTGCCCATTGATTTTTCCTTTCAGATGCAAAACATCACAATTATGTTTCCAAACACTTGTTGACCACTTTAGTTTGGCCATCATTCTGAGGATGATAGGTTGTGATGAGCTGCAATTGGGTTCCCTACCATAAATTGCTAGTGAAAGTGGGATATGTATCAGAGACAATAGAGTGAGGCATGCCATGAAGCTTGAAAATGGTATCCATGAAAATTTGAGCCATTGTGGTTGTTGTAAATGGGTGTTTAAGAGAACAGAAAAGAGCATATTTGGAAATACGATCAACTATCTCCATGATGACTAACTTATTACCCAATTTAGGTAAGCCAACAATGAAATCCATAGAGATATCCCTCCAAATAGCGGGTGGAATCGAGAGTGGTTGTAGAATTCTTGGAGCTTTGATTGTTTCTCATTTATTTCATTGAAAGACATCACATTCTGCCACGAAGGTACGAACATCATTTTTCATTCCCTCCTAGAAAAAAGGAGTGTTTCACTCAGTCATAGGTTTTGGTAAACCCTGAGTGCCCAGTTGTGGGTGAAGCATTTATATCAGTGTTAGCGTCGGAAGTCACTCCTGGATTGCTTACAGGAGCAGAGCCCGACACCCATCAGTTTTATGTCACGATTGTTTTATAAAGAGATGATCAAATGGAGATAAAGGCTCGAGGAGATATCACCCTAACTTAGGGATTGGGTCTAGCATGTATGGGACAAAGGAGGTCTTGATCTAACTTCAGCCAGTGGTTTGATTAAAAGATGAGCAGGTGGAAGAATTGGTGAGGAAGGTGAAAAAACAGTTTTGGGCAACAGGCTTTCAGCGGTTTGCAGAAGAAAGACTCTAAATACAAGATCCTCTTGATTCAGGGTCTCAAGAAACTGAAAGGGGACTTGATTGGATCGTCCAATTCCAAGTCACTCAGCACTGGGAAAATCACAAGAACTGATTAGAAACAACGTAACTGCTATAGTGATCCTATCCAACATCATCCTATAATAGCTACAACTCGACTGGACCCTCCAATTCCGAGTTGTTCTAACACAGTACACAAAGATGTAAAAGAAATTGGCATTCATAAGGCAAGAAGTCTCAGAAATCTATACATAACCAGAGTATCAGTGCTTCGTTAAAGATTTACAACCGGGAGCTTTGCTCAACCATTGATAGATACAAAAATGGCGAAAATGCCTTCATATACTCAAAACAACAACAACAACAAAATCAAGACGTTGCATTAAAAGCTTTGCATCTGCATGGCTCCTGACAATCTGCACCTGCAATCTTTGACTAATCGTGCATCTACGGCGGATGCAATCGAGCTCCTGACAGTTCCGTAGGTTATTCGACGTGTTCTTAACTCATCACCGAACTTTCCCATTATGGCGGAGGCGATGTCTAACCACCACCAACTACTTCAATAACTGCTTCATTGGGATTGAGGATGGCTCGGCCAACTCGACACCTTTGCGACATGTCGGTCACTTAAAGGTGCCACCTAGATTAGCCGAACGGTCTTTCTTTGGATGTTGCTTCGCTGGGCTGCTGCGAGGGACCCCTAAGATAGATGAGGACGAGGGTATGGCGAGAATGATGGTGGGAGTCGTGATAGCAGATGAAGAATGCCACGGGAGATGGACAGGACATGGGTGGAAACAACAGGGAGTGCAGGAGTAAAAGATGCACGGTGGAAGGTGTTGAGGTGGAGGAGGCAAGTGATAAGACACAATAGGCACATTTTAATGGAGGCTAACATGGAAAGGAGTGGGACACATGGCAGGTGGTGAGTGAATGATGAGATGGGGAAGGGACCACCTGGACTAAAGGGTGAAGAAGGATAGATGACACATGGCAACAGGGGAAAGGTGGCTTCGGAGGATGACATAACAGAGGGGAGGGCCCACGTTGGTTGAGAACAGAGCAGCTGAGAAGGATGGGATCGCGCGAGCACCGTTGATCCGGGCGCTTAGATCTCGACCGTTGGGAATTTGCACGCCCGATTCCGGACCCCCCCCCTTTGCTTAAAGGTAGAAAGGCAGGGGGGGTCCAGAATTGACTTGAGTGTCGTTGATCCGGGCACTTTGATCTCGACCGTTGAAGAGGTGTACCCCCGATTCCGGACCCCCCCCCCCTTCGCTTAAAGGTAGGAATGCGGGGGGGCTCTGAAATCCGATGCACGCCGTTGATCCAAGCGCGTGAAATCCTGTCGTCCATAATTGATTTCCAATTAGACACGGGTGCATTTGCGTCCTGAACTTAGGAAAAGTGGGTTTTTTACCCATTCCTTTGCATTTTACCCCCCTTACCAGAAATATAGCTAACATTTGGCTCCATGGGGGATAGAGTCGTCTCTGTGATGCTCTAAGAACACTTTTGCAGATTCAGTGCCTTGCTGTTGGGCTAAGGAGTCATTTATTAAGCTGAAAACAAAAACATTATTTACAAAAAACAAAAGAGTCGACTGCGGCTCACAAAAAACATTTTTTCAAGAAATGCCCATTCACTGGGCCACTAAAAACTTCTTTGCCTTCCAGATCCTGCAACCTGTAAGTGTTGTTTGAAACTGCTTCAAGGATCTTGAAAGGCCCAAACCAGAGGGCATCAAACTTGTTGTGCTTGCCCCTGTCCTTCCTGGGTGCATCCCATTTGAGCACTAGATCACCCTGCTCGAATTCTTTCTTTCTGCTCTTCCTGTCGAAAGCCTACTTAATATTCTGTTGATGATGGTAGGCCCTGTCCATGACCTGCTCTCTGATCTGCTGCACTTCCACCATCTGATGAATCCTTCTGACCATATGGTTAGGCTCTCCTTCAAGGTCCTGGAGGAATTTTTCCACAGATAAGGCGAGCTGAGTAGGAAAAACAACTTCTGTCCCGTAAACAAGTTGGAAAGGTGAGACGCCCAGGGACTTCTTGGTTGTCACCCGATCAGCCTATAGAGCAAATTTGAGCTTGGAATCCTAGGCCCTTTTATTGTCTTCTAGCAGCTTCTTGATGAGCTTGATCAGACTTTTATTGGAAGATTCTGCTAGTCCATTTCCTTGAGGATAATAGGGAGTAGAGTGAATTAGTGCAATCGCAAACTGTTCACAGAACTTGACCAGAGGCTTAGACCTAAAGGGGGCGGCATTATTAGTGACAATTTTTCTAGGGCAGCCAAATCTGGCTACGATATCCTCCAGGAAGCTGATAATTACTTTGTGAGAAGTGCTCCTGGTGGGGATAGCTTCTATCCATTTGGTGAAATAATCTATTGCAGTGAGGATCCATCTGTGTTGGACACTTGAGGGAGGATGAATCTCTCCAATGAAGTCCAATCCCCACTGCTGAAAGGGTGTTGAAACCATTACAGGCTTTAATGGCAGAGGTTTGAGCTGTTGCTTACCTGAGAACTTCTGGCATTTGATGCAAGCTCCGATTTCTCTGCAGACATCAGGGAATAAAGTGGGCCAGTAATACCTTGCTCGGAGGATCTTATGGGTCGTGGTCTTCTAGAAATGATGCCCCCCACAAAGGCCACTGTGGAAATCAAATGTAACCTGTTGAGCTTCTTGTGGGTCCAGGCACCTTAAGAATACCCCTAAAGGGTCTTTCCAGTACAAGGTTTGGTCGATGAGGCAATATCTTACCGCCTTGAGCTTTAAAGCTCTAGTCTTACTTTTTCCCATTCCATCAGGAGGTTTTAATTCTTTCAGAAAATACAAAATATCCTTGTACCAGGCACATGCTGCTAGCGATAAAGCACCTTGGGAACTCTTGTTGGATGACTTGGCCTGTTCATTGACAAAGTTAATCCCTAAAGCTTTGCAGTTGGATTCAGCCAACAACTTAGCTAAACCCTTCCCTTTTATCAATTTGGTGGGTTTAACCTCCAGATCAAACTCTAGGATCTTGGCAATCCATTTACCTCTTCTCCCATCTATGTCAGGCTATACGAGGATGTCCTTCACAGAGGCAGAAGGAACGTACGCGGTGATCTTAGAGTGCAAGACATAGACTCTGAAATATTTGAGGGATTTCACCAAGGCATAAGCGCTTTTCCATGATCTTATACCAGAGTTCTGCATCTCTCAATGCCTTGCTAAAGAAGGCAATAGGTTGCTCTTGCCCTTGCTCATTTTTCTGCAACAAGACTACTGCTACTGTATCACAAGAAGCAAAAGAAAAAATCAGGAAGTCTTTAGAATAATCAGGACTGATTAGCACAGGAGCCTCAGTCAATGCCTTCTTTATTTGGGAAAAATATTCCCTGGGTTCTGTAGTCCATTTCACTTAATTTCCTTTCCTGATCATGGTTGTGATGTGTTTCACCAACTCAGAAAAATTTGAGATGAATCTCCTCAAAAAATTAATCTTCCCCAAAAAGGCTTGAACCTCCTTCTTAGATATGGGAAGTGACAGGGTCTGAATTTCTTCTACCCTACTGGGATCAATCCTCACTCCCTCTGTTGATTCTATATGGCCTAATAGCTTCCCCTCCTTCATAGCAAACAAAGACTTTTTGGGGTTTAAAGATAGGCCAAACCTTCGACACCTCAGGAAAACCCTTTTCAAGTGGCAGCAGTTCTCCTTGTCTGTCCTGGAGAAGACCGTGATGTCATCTAGATAGATCACCACAAAATGGTCCTTCTCCCCGATGAAGGCTATGTCCATGGCTCGCTAAAATGTTGCTCCTGCATTCATCTACCCAAAAGTCATTTTGGCATACATGAATGTCCCCCAAGGAGTCGTGAAGGCCATTTTTTCCCTGTCCTCAGGCATGACTGATATCTGATTGTAACCAAAGAAGCCATCAACCATGGATATTTTAGATGCACCAATGACCTTCTGCAATATGTGCTCCATGTTGGGTAGGGGATAATTGTCTTTCCTTGAGCTTCTGTTCAGGTTCCTGAAATCAACACAGAGTCTGATTTCGCCACTTTTCTTCCTTACTGGGACCAAATTGGCCACCCAATTGGAATATCTCAAGGGGACAATGATTTGGGCATCTAGCAGCTTCTTCACTTCTTTCTCCATGACAGGTAGCAACATGGGATTTATCTGCCTCAACTTCTGATTGAATGGCTTAGCCTCTTCCTTCAGTGGGATCTTGTACTCAATGAATGATGTGTCATACATCTTGAGATCTTCGTAGGTCCATGCAAACACATCAGCGAAATCTCTCAGCAACTTGGTATATTCAACCCTCTGCTCCTTGGTCAAACTCCTTGACAGCTTGACAAACTTAGGCTCCTCTAGTGTGCCGATGTTGCACTCAGCTGTATCAGCATCATCACCTGAAACTCTCCCCTTTACTGCCACATCATTCCCATCAAACAATCTCTCTAATGGGACCAGTCCCCTCAGAATGTGATTGCTAGGTAAATGAATAATGTCATGCTTTGCTATTCTACTCAGCAACTCACCCCCATCAAACCTTTCCTCAGAGATGGAATCTTGGTCGATATGCATTTTTGAAAATTCTTCAATAGTCTCCAAGAACTTTTTGATCTAGAGATCATCCTCAAACACCTTCCAATGCTTGACATTGTCAAGTATGGAAGGCCTGTATTTTACTTCTATGTCATACCTAAGCTTGGGCGGCAAGGGTAATTTGAAATTACTTGTTGATGTAGCCAAGGAATCTGCCACTGTGTTCTCCCCTCTTGGGATGAAAGAAATGTTAAACACTGAGAAGAAACTGTCAATTAGGTCCCATACCTCATTTCTATAACTCCTGAGTCGAGGATGCTTGGCCTGATAAGCACTTTTGATCTGTTGTACTACCAATTCGGCATCTCTGAACACTACTATCTCTTGAACTCCCATTTCCCGTGTGGCTCTTAATCCCAGGATAAGAGCTTCATACTCTACCACATTGTTCGTGGTTTCAAATTCCATATTATAGGACAGGGATATGGTTTCCTGAGAAGGGGACACAAAAAACACCCCAGCACTAGCGCCTTCTCGGGAACAGGCTCCATCAAAAAACATTTTCCAAATTGGGGTGACAGAGGGAGGAACTTCATGGGAAGCAGTGGGTTGCTTTCTGAGTTTCAGAGGAGGCTCGGGGGCATGGGTGAGCTGTAATAGACTGGAGCCCAAATTAGTGTCCAAGGAAAAGATGGGATGATTGGTAGGGTTGGCTTCATCACTGATTATGTAGGCCAACTGGGCTTCCCTGTATAGTCTTCTATGCTCTCCCCCAAACACTGGGATAGTAGCATACGTGAGGTCCATCTGCAAGGTTCCCCTAATCTTTTTATCCAAGATCTTGATAAAAACATACCGAACTTGGGGGGAACATCGACCACCACAATATCCATGACCACACTTTTCATGGGCAATTGAAATAAGGTCACAACCAGATCCTTAATAACTCCAAGACACTGAACTCTCCTGGAGTCAAAAGAATAGAGGTCGTGATAGGCTCGGGTGAATTCTATTCCTAGCTCTTCCATGACGGTTTTGGGCATGAGGTTGTGAGAATCCCCTGAATCCATCAAGCAGTTGTGCAGTACTTTATCATGTATGTTCAGGGACGTGTAGAAAGGAGGGGATGAGTCATCTCTATCTTCTATCATGGGGCCTAGGACAACTGTTGGCTTTTAATCTTGGAGGTTTATGGATTCTGTGGGGAGGCATGAGGCTTTGGACTGTAAAATCTTAGAGAAGCATTTTTTGAATTCTTCATGTTTGATTAGCTCGGTGAGGGGCACAGGGATTCTGATTTTTTGGATTTCATGCTCGAAATTAAAAGAAGACGCAAGCTTTCGAATTTCCCTTATTTCAGAGACATGATTGTGGACAATGGGAGAGAGGGGTTGAGCCTTCTTACCTCTGTGACCGTCTGCTACTTCATTAGCAGGCTTCTCTGTTCTAGTGGACTGCTCAGGAATATCAGGTGTTGCTGTCTTCTTGTCGGACCTCATATTGTACCTACCTCGGCCATCGCTAGCCTTGTCTCCCTTGCTCAATTCATTTAGCTGACTATCCATTAGAGACTCCTCATAAGCTGATTGAGTGAGGTGAGGAAAAGGGGGAGTCTCTCCGAAGCAATGGATCTTAGGCTCAAGCTCGTCTGTTTCCCTTTCTTCATCATAGGCCACAAAATTGTTCTGTAAGGGGGCCTAAATTCTTTGGTCTTCTATGTCTCTTCCCCTTTCTCTGTTCATAGTCGGGGGAGCGATATTGTTTGGCCTCCTAAAACCCCCTTTGATTTCGGTGCTCTGAGGGCCCTTGTTCATTTGCCTCCTTTCCACCTTCAGTCTCTCCATCTCTTCAGACAAAAACTTCATCATCTTGGTCAGTTCATCCACTTGAGTGTGGGGCAAAGATGGGCCGGAAGTTGAGGCTTCGGACTTTCCCTTTCTTCTGTCTGCGTCGGCCTTGCTCCTCAGTCTGTCAGCTGCTAATATGTTAGATTCCACTTCTATGGCCGCATATTTCATTTGAGCTAAGGAGGTGGCTCTTCTTTCTCTCAATAGAAGACAGAAATCAGGGTCGAATGCACCAGCATAGGAAATCTGGGCAGAGGCTTCTGAGGGCTTTATCTCTGCAGGAATCTTATTATACATCTTATTAAATCTTTTGGAGAAGTCAGAGACAGACTCTCCTTCCATTTTCTTCAGAGACCCAAACTCTTTCATGTAATACATGAAATCTTTCCTATCTCCCCACTGCCTAAGGAAAACACTATCCAGGGCTTCAATTCCAACAATAGATCCGGGGGAAATCCTCTAAACCATTTCCTCACCTCGCCATCCAAGATTTGGACAAAGACTCTCATCCAGACATATTTGCTTTCAATGTTTAGGTTGTCTGCATAACTGTAGAAAGCAGCCAAATGCTCTTTTGCAGTTATGTCCCCTTCTCTAGTGAACTTAGGCATGTATTTCAAGTAGTCTCCAGCAGGGAGAGGATTCATGGGATGAGGTAGGATTAAGAGAGCATATCTAGCAGTGACTATGGCGTCCATTCTATTCAGAGGGGGATTAGCACTTGCCATAGGAATATTAGGTAGATGAGAGATTGGAGGGGAAGGAGTGTGGACAGGAGATATCGGAAAAGAGGTTCTTGAAGGAGACAACGGAGAAAACAGAGAGAGAGCTAAGGGACCTGAATGTGTGGATGCTTCTCTCTGTGTAGTAGTAGCAAATACAGGAGGGGTAGTGAAACCTTCTAAGGCCTGAGGTTTGTACTGAGGCACAACTTCCAGGGAGGGGGGAGTGACAAGGATCTCTCTTTCTGATGCTAGACCAGGAGGAGAAAACTCAGTAGGAACACTCCCAAAATTCAGAAAATGGGAAACCTCAGAGGAAGGACGACTAGGAAGCTGAGAATAAGAAAATTTAGTTTTTACGGAAGGAGGTGGGGAAATACCTGATTCAGTGGCAAAGATTTCCCCTTTAGGGGGATTCCCTTTTCTGATAATCACCTCCGGATTTTCTTCAGGTGTGGCCAAAGGCAGTTGTGGATGGGACCACGTGTGTTTTCCGCTGGAAGCCACAACTAACCCAATGGGTTCACCGCAGTGGAGTCGTCACAATGGAGTCGCCAGGTGTACAGTAGAAATATCAATAGTTCTGATATCTGATGCACCTTCAAAATCAGCTGATTGTTGTCATTCAATCCTAGGGAAAATATTCAACTTCGTCCCTGGAAATGGTGCCAAAAATGTTAGCGTCGAAAGTCACTCCTGGATTGCTTGCAGGAGCAGAGCCCGACACCCATCAGTTTTATGTCACGATTGTTTTATAAAGAGATGATCAAATGGAGATAAAGACTCGAGGAGATACCACCCTAACTCAAGGACTGGGTCTAGCATGTATGGGACAAAGGAGGTCTTGATCTAACTTCAACCAATGGTTTGATTAAAAGATGAGCAGGTGGAAGACTTGGTGAGGAAGGTGAACAGACAGCTTTGGGAAACAGGCTTTCAGCGGTTTACAGAAGAAAGAATCTAAATACAAGATCCTCTTGGTTCAGGGTCTCAAGAAACTGAAAGGGGACTTGACTGGATCCTCCAATTCCAAGTCACTCAGCGCTGGGAAAATCATAAGAACTTATTAGAAACAACATAACTGCTACAGTGATCCTATCCAACATCATCCTATAATAGCTACAACTCGACTGGACCCTCCAATTCCGAGCTGTTCTAACACAGTACACAAAGATGTAAAAGAAATTGGCATTCATAAGGCAAGAAGTCTCATAAATCTATACATAACCAGAGTATCAGTGCTTCGTTAAATCTTTACAACCGGGAGCTTTGCTCAACCATTGATAGATACAAAAATGGTGAAAACGCCTTCATATACTCAAAATAACAACAACAACAAAATCAAGATGTTGCATTAAAAGCTTTTCGTCTGCATGGCTCCTGACAATCTGCACCTGCAATCTTTGACTAATCGTGCATCTACAACAGACGCAGTCGAGCTCCTGACAGTTCTGTAGGTGATTCGACATGTTCTTAACTCGTCGCCAAACTTTCCCATTATGGTGGAGGTGATGTCTAACCACCACCAACTACTTCAATAACTGCTTCATTGGGATTGAGGATGGCCCATCTTACTTGACACCTTTGTGACGTGTCGGTCACTTAAAGGTGCCACCTGGATTAGCCGAATGGTCTTTCTTTGGATGCTACTTCGCTAGGCTGCTGCGAGGGACCCATAAGATAGATGAGGACGAGGGTATGGCGAGAATGATGGCGGGAGTCATGATAGCAGATGAAGAATTCCATGGGAGATGGACAAGACACGGGTGGAAACAACAGGGAGTGCAGGAGTAAAAGGTGCACGGTGGAAGGTGTTGAGGTGGAGGAGGCAGGTGATAAGACACAATAGGCACATTTTAATGGAGGCTGACGTGGAAAGGAGAGGAACACATGGCAGGTGGTGAGGGAATGATGAGATGGGGAAGGGACCACCTGGACTAAAGGGTGAATAAGGGAAGATGACACATGGAAACAGGGGAAAGTTGGCTCTGGAGGATGACATAACAGGGGGGAGGGCCCACGTTGGTTGAGAAAAGAGCAGCTGAGAAGGATGGTATCGCACGAGCGCCGTTGATCTGGGCGCTTATATCTCAGCCGTTGGGAAGTTGCGCGCCCGATTCCAGACCCCACCCCTCTGCTTAAAGGTAGAAAGGCAGGGGAGGTCCAGAATTGCCTTGAGCGTCGTTGATACGGGCGCTTTGATCTCGACCGTTGAAGAGGTGCACCCCCGATTCCAGACCCCCCTCTTTCGCCTAAAGGTAGGAAGGCAGGGGGGCTCCGAAATCCGATGCACGCCGTTGATCCGGGCGCGCGAAATCCTACCATCTAGAATTGATTTCAAATTAGACACGGGCGCATTTGCGTCCCGAACTTAGGACAAGTGGGTTTTTTACCCATTCCTTCGCATTTTACCCCCCTTACCAGAAATATCACTAACAATCAGAAATAATCGTGGATTTAAGTTGTGAATGTTTACTTAAATACAGATGAACTTTGTAGCGCAACTCATCATTTTTCCAAGAGTTCCCCAGGGAGACTGGAAAATTTCCTTGCAATTAGGGGATCAAATGTGAACTTCTGGGATCTTGTAGCCATTCTTGGCGAATGGCTTAGAGCCAATCAAGTACAATTAAAGAGAGAGAAAAAAGGGGCCCTTCATCTTCATACTTTCAAGAAAGAGCATTACCAGCCACATTGTATTTTCCTTTCTTGTAAATGATCTCATAATCATATCCAAAGAGATTAGTCACACATTTATGTTTCTCTGGGGATGAAATATGTTGCTCCAGAAAATACTTAAGGCTTTGATGATCTATCTTAATTTGGAAGTGTTTCCCCAATAGATAAGGGCGTTAGAGATCCATTTCATGCAATATAGCCAACATTTCCTTTTCATAAATGGATTGGCCCAAATGGATTTGAAATTTTTTTTTTGGTGAAGACCAAGGGCCGACCATATTGCATAAGGACTACACCAGTTCCTCTCCATAAGGAATCACATTCCAAGGAAAAGGTCTTTGTGAATTTAGGAAGGGACAAGATAGGAGTGGTGCACATAGCCTCCTTCAATTCTTGGAAGTATTGATCAGCTATTGGAGTCCAAGTGAAAGAATACTTTTTAAGGAGAGACATGAGAGGTGCTGAAATTTTTCCATAATTCTTGACAAACTTGCGATAATAACATGTTAAACCCATAAAACCATGCAAGAATTTGAGAGTCTTATCTTGAGGCCAATCCTGCATTGCTTCAATTTTATTTGGATCTACCCTGACACCATATTTTGGAACAATGTGACCCAAACAATCTGATTTTAAGGCTCCAAAAGAACATTTAGATTGTTTGAGGAAAATTTGGTGCTAAGAGAGTAGATGAAGAAATTTATCCACATGAGCAAGATGGGTGGTCCATGTTTTACTATAGATGAGAATAGATCATCAAATAAAACTAAGACAAAATGACGGAGAAAAGGACAGAAGACATGATTCATGAGGCTTTGGAAGGTGGATGGATCATTACATAAGCCAAAGGGCATGACCAAGAACTCATAGTGGCCCTCATGAGCTAGAAAAGAAGTCTTAGGAATGTCATCCTCTTTCATACATATCTGGTGATAGCCAGAATGAAGATCGAGTTTAGTAAAATATTGGGCACCACTTAATTCATCCAAGAGATAATCAATGACAAGAATGGGAAACTTGTCTGTGATGGTCAATTTGTTGAGGGTGTGAAAGTCACGACACATGTGCCAAGAGCCTTCTTTCTTAAGGAACATGACCACAAGAGAAGAATAGGGTCTAGTGCTAGGACGTATAACACCCATGACGAGTAATTCTTGGACGATTTTCTCAATTTCATTTTTTTGTGCGAAGGGATGGCGGTAGGGACGAACATTGGGAGGAAAGATTTCAGGGATGAGAGGAATGGAATGATCATGAACACCATGGGAAGGGGGAATTCCTTGGGGAGTAGAAAAAATAGATTAATGTTTGGACAGGATGGATTGGAATTCAGGATGCACATATGGTATCTCATGTTGGTTGTGGAGCTTGAATATCTTCCTGATTCAAAGGTCCTTGCTTTCAGCCGTGTTTATACCCCATGAAGTATTTACACCCCGGAAGTATGTACACTCTTCCACGCAGGGGAGTGTAGNTAGCTTGGTCACTCATTTTTATTGCTCCAGGGATGAAATTTGTTGCTTTAGAAAATACTTGAGGCTTTGATGATCTTGCTTAATTTGGAAGTGTTTCCCTAATAGATAAGGACGTCATAGATCCACAACATGCAAAATGACCATAATTTCCTTTTCATAGATTGATTGGCCCAAATGATGCTCCAACAATTCTTTTCTAGTGAAGGCCAAAGCCCAACCATCTTTCATAAGGACTACACTAGTTCCTTTCCTTGAAGCATCAAATTATAGGACAAAGGTCTTTTTGAAGTCAGGAAGGACTGAGATAGGAGTAAGGCACATAGCCTCTTTCAAGGCTTGGAAGGAGTGATCAACCATTGGATTCCAAATGAAAGCATTCTTTTTAAGGAGAGCAGTGAGAGGCACCACAATTTTTCCATAATTATTAACAAACTTGCGATAGTATCCTATTAAACCAAGAAACCCACACAAACTCTTGAGATTCACGGGACAAGGCCAATCCTTAATAGATTCAATTTTTTTAGGATCCACCCTGACACCATCCTTTTCAACAATATGACCCAAGTATTCCACTTCTAAGGCTCCAAAAGCACATTTAGATTGTTTGAGAAAAATATGTTGATGAGAGAGTAGATGAAGAACTCGATCCACATGGGAAAGATGGGTTGTCCATGTTTTACTATAGATGAGAATATCCTCAAAGAAAACTAAAAATGACAAAAAAAAAGATGAAATACATGATTCATGAGGCTCTGGAAAGTGGAGGGAGTATTACACAAGCCAAAGGGAATGACCAAGAACTCATAGTGGCCCTCATGAGTTCGAAAAGAAGTCTTAGGAATGTCTATCTCTTTCATACGTATCTGGTGGTAGCCAGAACAAAGATCAAGTTTAGTAAAGGATTGTACACCTCTTAATTCATCTAAGAGATCATCAATGAAAGGGATGGGGAATTTGTCTTTGATGGTGAGTTTGTTGATGGTGTGAAAGTCAAGACCCATGCGCCAAGATCCTTGTTTCTTAAGTACCATGACTACAAGAGAATAGTAGGGGTTGGTACTAGGATGGATAACACCCATGGCGAGTAATTCTTGAACAATTTTCTCAATTTCATTTTTCTATGCAAAGGGATGATGATAAGGGAGAACATTGGGAGGAAGGCTACCAGGTACTAGGGGAATGGAATGATCATGAACACCACAGGAAGGGGAAGTCCCTGGGGAGTGGAAAAAATAGCTTGATGTTTGGAGAGAATGGCTTGGAGGTCAAGATGCATAGAGGGTGTCTTAGTTGTGTGAATGGAATGGTGTTGTGAAATAATGTCAGAATGACCTTTCTTGAGAATTTTTTCCATGTGATGGGAACTGATGATTTCAAGGGAGTTGACGATGATGCCTTGAAACTTATATTTTTGGCCCTCTTGGATGAATTTCATGGTTAATTCCTTAAAATCCATGAGGATGAGACCAAGAGTCCATAACCATTCTGCACCAAGAACAATTTTATGGT
>SNQJ01S0037715.1:0-18142 GCA_010110895.2 Picea sitchensis
TTATAGACCATGTTATCAATCTAAATGGTATTTTAATAAATTTTAAACTTTGTGACAAAAGTAAGCGAAATTTTATTTAACCAACTCACTTTTGAAAAGTAGTTACGCATAACGAAAACCTAACTATCATCCAGAAAGTATAATTGATCGTGACAAATTTGGAACCGTCATATCTATCTCATAAAAATGACAGTTTTTAAAGGCCTGTAAGATAAGGTAGGGTCTATTTTGGTTACAACATTTTGGCTCCAACTAGGGATGGTGTCTCCCAGCGAGGCACCAAGAACTGTAGATCGGTGACTTATTTATTGGGCAATGGAGTAATATTTCATCCTGAAACCAATTCACTGCTTGTCATCACATTTCAACTTCTTGTTCCTACAAATGTGTATCTGCAAGATATTCAAATATGTTGAAAAGATTCTTCCGCGAGTAACAAAAATTGGTTAAATGTGTATGTTTGTAACATTATGAATCATATTTCTTTCAAAATAATAAGTCATGATAGCAAATACTTTTAACATAAGCAGATTTACACATAGCAAGCATCTCAATCAAACTATGAATCAGATTTTCTTGCATATTTTAATGAAAGGACTTTCTACTATGTATTATGTATTAAGAAAGAAGCAAAATCTATAGTAAGAATAATAAAATTGATGGCTACTAAAGCCACATAATGCGATGATAAGTATGGTTACCAAAGATAAATATAAGATTAAATTTGTTTTTGGTTTACTTAAATGTTGACTAAAGTATAGGTTACTCAAGGAAGTCAAATCTCTATTTGTTCTCTACCTTACTCAAAGTAATGATTGATGGGGTTCATTTACCAATAATATAATCAAATGTGTCGAAACAAGAACAAGTATAAGGGGACTTTTTAATGATGGATAAGTATGAGGGGTCTTCTTAATGATGAAGTATAAAAGTAAAGATATGTATATGCACCCTCTCCTATCTTCCAATGTTGCTCAGCTGTCAACATGCATCCTTCCAGTGTTGCTTAGCTGTATACTCAAGTAAGATAAATACCTATCACCATATTTTTACTTTTTCCTTAATCGGAACAAAAAAAAAGCATTGGTAAACCCCATAGTGAATTTTCAAATTAATAAATTTCACTTAATCTAAGAAAATAACTTTTAATACATTTGACCAGGTAAGTGATTTTCACAACTCATGAATTTATATTTTTAACATGTTTTTTTAATTCTTGAATTTATATTTAGTACATATATCTGGACTCACTAGCCATCCGTTTATGAAATGCATAAACGCATTATGTTACTCATGTAATTTGGAGAGAAAAAACATGAAAAAAATTGGGATTCTAATGATGGTCTTTCAAAATGAAAAGAGAATCACTGAGACTTCATCGAAACCTATTAGAATAGTGTACAAGGGTCATATTTGTGCATTTTTATGTTTTATTTATGAATTATTGTAGTGTTGTTTAATGTACTTGCCTTAAATTTATATTTATATCATTTTTTTAATTGGAAGTAGGTGATGACAATTTGTAGGAATAGTGAGAGAAATATTCAAGGAAATATGTTCAAAAGAAATAGACACAGATAGTCAATGATCATCTATGATACATGATATAAACTATAACCATTACATATTCATATACAATTTTTATAAACTTTTTATTGATTTTATTTTTGGTGGGTAGGAGAATTAAAAAAAACAAGACTCTCACCAATAGAAAACTTTCATTAAAATCTGTATACTTAAAAGAAAAAATTCCACATAAATTTTAAACCATATTCTCAAACCATTAAATTAAACAAAAATCTTATGCTCATTTATAACCACACTAATAATAATATATAAAAACTAAAATATTTTTAAAAATCTTAAATATAACATTATAACATTATAAAATCTAAATTCACAACATAATACACACATTAAAAATATAAATATAAAAAAATTTGCAATCTTTCTCCATATAAAATAAATTTACAAAAATCAAATATATTTACAATTGTATTAAAATTTAAGTGGACTAAAATTAAATTATTATTATTTAAATTTAATTGATTTTTTTTAATTATATTTTTATTATTATAAAATAAACTTCTTTCAACACATAACATTATAAATTTTAATATATAAATCAAAAATATGGAATAAAATTGTTGGACATGTAATCCTTGGAATTATATTTCCTATGTAAAAATAGTTCTGAATATGAATAGTCATAAATGATAGGAAACATCTTCAGTTATGGAAGACCAACAATCACATTCTCATGTATTAATTAAGTTACAAAATAACACAATAATCATCTTGTGGATTTATGATTTCTACCCACTCCTGACTTGACAATGGTATTGGAGCCTAATTAACTCTATTAATTATTTCCCTATGATTTCTACCCACTCGTGGCTTGACAGTGGTATCGGAGCCTAGTTAACTCTATTAATTACTTCCCTTGGTGTTTCCTTTTCCTACAATGCAGAAAACACCTCTGCTAGCATGTGGTTTTCCTCTGATTCATTATCTTTGCAACTCTCTCCCCTTCATTTGGTGAGGTTCATTATTACCACCTATGCCATCTACCTCGTGCTAAACCCTAACTTCACATGAATCTCTCGTTCCATTGGGCTCTTTGTTTCTCTTTTGATACGCCTCGTTCCATTGGTGTCTATACTTTTCTCATGACTCTCTGGTTCCAACGCATAGAGACCCTCTCTTGTTCACAGCCGCAAAGCATTAATACGATTTCTCCCATTGATTCAACTACATTTCAGTTGTAGAAAACCCTACGACTCTTAAAAATATGCATTCATAAGTTCATAAATATGATCAATCAAAGCCTCAAATGTGCTTTAAAGATGTGGAATTTTTGGAATCTCCCCAACGAAGAATATGTGCTCATATATCAAGTACTTTACGGGTTATTTTTACATTATATTTCTACTCTAGTGACATATGTGGTTTCTTTGTTTCCTTTGAACAGATTTTCCATGCAAAGGCGTAAGAGTGGGGGTTTCGAATTTTTTTTTTTTTTCTATCAAAATACATATTTGTATTTTTCCTTATAAACATACATGTTTGTATTTCCTACCCTGTAAAATATACATTTTTCACCATTGACACTATTAAATATGACTAAATTTGCCATGTTTTTTCGTTGTTATTGAAACATTTCTTCATTGCAATTTCCACGAAAGCAGGTTTTATTTTTCGTGGATTTTTTTGCATCTCTATATCGATGACCAATAACCAATCGAGGTAATATCCATGAAATATGGATGCCACATATCATTCGTTTGATAAGCATTTGCTGCAACAATTTGTTCTTTTTACAAACATTCGTTTATATAGCGACAAACATCTGTCCATATAGCGACACGTTTGTTTTTGTTGCCACAATAATGCTATATTTTCCATGATTTTTAGTCGCTATATAGAAGGATACTCATGGAAAAACACAAATGAAAAGTTTTTGTTGCCACGAGAATGTTATATTTGTCACGATTTTCTGTCGCTATATAGACGGATGTTTGTGGAAAAACACAAATGAAAAGTTTATGTTTCCACGAGAATGTTATATTTTCCACAATGTGTCGTCTCTATATAGACATATGTTCGTGGAAAAACACAAATAAAAAGTTTGTGTTTCCATGAGTAAGCTATATTTGCCAAGATGTTTTGTCTCTATATAGACAGATGTCGGTGGCAAAAGTCAAATGAAAAGTTGGTGTTTCCACGAGAATGTTATATTTTCCATGATGTTTCGTCTATATATAGATGGATGTTCATGAAAAAACACAAATAAAAAGTTTTTGTTGCCACGAGAATGTTATATTTGTCGCGATATTTCGTCGCTATATAGACGGATGTCCGTGGAAAAACAAAAATGAAAAGTTTGTGTTTCCACGAGAATGTTTTATTTTCCACGATTTTTCGTGCTATATAGATGAATGTTCGTGGAAAAACACAAATAATTTTTTTTTTCCCACGAGAATGTTATACTTTCCACGATGCTTCGTCGCTATATAGACGAGGACTACAGATTTTAAAAAAGAAAAAAAAAATTGCATATCGGTATGAAATCCATTGGAATCCCTAAAAACACAGTTGGGGGGACATCCACTGATCTTGGGAAGGCCATGGTTGGCCACAACTAATGCTTATATTGGATGTAGAACAGGGTATATGATAATTTCTAATGGATATGATACAAAGAAACTAACCCTTTACCCTCATGCTAAACCAAGTATGGAAACTGAAAATCCTTTTTGGGTTGATTATGAGGAAGGGGATTTTCAATCTCTGCTTACTATAGGGAAAGCTCTTAGTTTTAAAAATGAGATAGAGGATGATACAATTAAAAGTTTGTTAGTGACCCAATGGTTGTGACCCAAGAAGCTGACCAAACTCTAGATAATGTGATGGATGAGACAAAACAAGAAAAAATCACACAAGAAACATTGACTGAAATACTTATAGCTGAAACAACTCTAAAAACAATGGATTTTTTTAATGAAAGATGTTAAATTTATATGGACTGATAGTTGTGAGTTTGATCGTTTACGAATGTATCAACGGCCATTGTCAAAAGAAGAATTTGTTTCTCAAATCGTTGCAGATACAGGTTATCACTTTTTTGATGGGGAGGAGATTCCTCCTACTCCATCAAAATCTTAAAATTTTGACTGCGCATTTTTAATAAATCATGTACATAAATAAATTGCACATTCTTTCGATTAGCGTAAAAACTTAGTTAATTTATTTTCTTTCTAGTTTTATTAATAAGGTCGACAAATATTTGTGTTAGTATACTTGTTTCAGACATTATAGGAAGCAGAAGCATAATCAGAGAAACATAGCAAATGGATAAATTTTTGCGCTATTTTCTTCTCCATTTCGCTGAAACACTGCCATTTCAGTAAAACATCGCTATTTTTCAACATTTCACTGAAACACCACTACTTTTCTGTCATTTTCCGAAACACCATCATTTTTCTTGTTGTTTCCAAAAAATTCCTATTTTCTCTACCAATTTTTTTGACAAATGCTCAGACACTACCATTTCTCATTAATTAGTTGTGGATTTATTAAAGAGCATTTCCAATTTCAAAAATGCCAAAGCAACGTCATCAGCCTCCATTGGTAAGTGTCCAAAGGTACGTTACTATTATTTTCATGTGCGATAATGTGGGATATGACAAATGAGTAATGAGTATTCCTCTGCAGCATTCCACGTTATTTTCATCGACCAATTATACTCGTTTCTAGAGTATGCCACTTCATAATCCATTATACCTCGTTGATTCTACCGCCATTTCGTCCAATCATCATCGCCAAGTCTTTTCAATTCTGCAACTCTGAGTCTAAAACACATAGACAAATTGAAATTCCAAGTATTGTAACTGATAAACTGAAGTTTTCAAACATGGGTGGACCAACTGTGCGAGATGAGCCTGAATTTTTGTCTTCTCTACTCCAATTTTTGGTAGCATACAGAAATTTCGAGGAGGCAGGATGGATTAATTATTTTGAACAAATGAGAGGGGTTGATAGTGCTGTGGCACTAGAATTTGCTCAAAATTTAGAAATAGAACATTCAAGGGTAGGAGGAATAAGAGTTGAAGTAACAAAGGAAACCATAGAAGAAGTTATTGGTTTACCCAGAACTGGTACATAGTGGTTTTGTCGGAAAATGCCACTTCCCACAGCAAAGGAAATTTTTTTAGAAGAGGGTGAAAAAGTTCAACCCAGAGGATGAGAGACAACACTTGAATCTTTACCACATCCATGGTAGCAAGTTGCTATATTCTTGAAAAATTACATCACCTGTGAAGGTAGGTACAAAGTTGTTTACAATAATGACTTCATTTTGTTATCCCATCTTCACCATGGCAGATTAGTAAACATGTCTTACTATCTATTAAAAACTCTGCAAAACATGGCTCATTATGCTAGACGGGCAAGAGTGTGAGTAACATGCATCATGAATCATGGATTGATAAAATTGCTAGTAGATAGGGCACTAAATCTGCAAAATAGAGCCCCTCCAAGACTTATATCCAATAATATAGAGGAAGAAGCTGAAATTGAAACTGGAAGTGATTAGAGAAATGAAAACAATTCGGAACAAGAAGGGCGAAAGAGTGGAGAAACTGAGAAAATCAATAGCCCCGCATCTATATCAAAAACTATGATGCATTCAGATCATGATGACTAGGATGGTTTTGACCTTCATTATGTTGATCAAGAAGAGCCTACATAAATGTTTGAACAGAGTCCTCAAGGATCACCCATATTAGTCCAATCAAAGAATGAATGGGGTGATACTGAGAAAGAAGTGAGTACTAGAACACCCTCTGAAAACACTGAAATTCCACCAGAAAATGTTCCAATGGAAGAACATATAGAACTTAATATAGAACGAGAGGACATGCAAGAAGAATCATCCGCTCTGTGTGATGATTCTTCACATCCTGTTCTCAGCGATAAAAAAGAAGTCATTGAAGTAATTGATCAAATTCCTCCCACATAGTTTCAAACACGCATAATTGAGGAAGAAATTACTCCATTAGAAAAAGGAAAGAAAAGATCTTCATAGAAGTGTATTTCTAGTCTTCCAAAACAGAGAACCAAAGCCTATGTCGTAGTTCAAGCAACAAAAATGTAGAAAGTTGAGCTTGTAATTCATATTCTTCATCCGCGTTCACTTGTTGTTACACAAGAACCATTAGGTGAACAACAACAAAGAAAATTTTCAACTGCTCCACAAGAACTAGTTGACAGCCCAAATACTAATGTTGTTGATACACAAGGAACTGTTGTTAGATGGAAGCGAACAAATAAGATATCCAAAGAAGCCAGTAAGGAGGCAAACAAAAAGGAGAATCAACTTGAAGGATTGATTTATGAGAATGAATTGTTGAAACGAGAGGTCTCAAAACTACGGGTAGATTTGGAAGAAATTAGGAAATCCAAGGTAGGATATCGTACATTGGATACATTGGAAAATGATACATCAACATTTGAAAATATGGGAGATGAAATTGAAGAAGGACCCCATGAATATGTGTGTCCTAAATGTGCTAATATCGTCAAAGGAGATGGATATAAAGTGATTTTTCAAGAGGAACAAGTACCTGTCAATGGAAAAGAACAACTTGTTGAGATTCCTCCTTAAACAACTAAAGAGATACAGTCTCTTAAAAATTGGAAACCAAAGGAAACCACTGTCACACAAGAACCAGTGGTGCCAATTATGGAAAACACTCAATTCTTTGATGGAGAAACACAAGAATCTCCATCTGTGGATAAAGAAATATAGACTGAAACCCCATCTAGTATTGTTGATGAATCCATACAAATAGAGAATCTCTTTGAATTTGTTGATCGGGCTCTACATACTGAAGACCTATTGGAAGTCATGGATAATGGTATGCAAACAGAACCTCAACCTGATACTGAAAATATTATTTTTCTGTTAGCTGAAGTGAATAAGTGGAAGTACCAAGTATCATTATTTAAACAAGCTACGATTCCCTTGCGTCAACATGAAAAAGCCATTAGGGAATTAAGAGAAAAATGGGTTGACGAATTAGCATATCATAAACATAGATGGGAGAAAGCAGAAACCGAGTTAAAAGAATTAAAAGAGATAAGAACTCAGATCAAAATGTTGATATAGGAGAAAAAGGCTATGTATATAATGATGCAGCAAGATTTAATTGGCGGAAATATTTCTCCCTCTTACTTTGTTTTCTTATATGAACAGTTGACTCTCTTCAAGATGAAAGCCATTATGGAAGATCGGCCACACAAAATCACTTTGGTCCTTGAATTTTTAGAAACTTTCTTTCAAAGTGGTATAACAGATCAACATTTTATTTGTGAACTTTATTTACATGAGCATGCCTATCAACTAGACAGAAGATTCAATATGACACCTTTTGTAGGGGACATTCAACTTCGAGAATTCATCTATTTTGTCAACAATCAAGTCACATGGTTGAATGATTTTCAAATGGTCCACACTAATGAAGGAGCATATGCACTATGTATTAGAAGTGAGCTGCAAAGCTCTATCTCTGGTATTACAATTCATCAAAAAATTCTTTCATCTCCAGAAAGGTTGAATAGTGTAGAGGCCCTTCACAAAATGGTAATAGAACGATGGCAAAGAACTATTGTTGATCAAAATTATTTAGTAGTAGAAGGAAGTATATTGATATGGGAAATAACCATTGATTCCTTAAAGATAAAGGAACCATACAACCGTGATAATTTTATACAATCTTTATCTCAAGTTCCAGGATATATAAAATGCATTCAAACTTGTGGATCAAAGTGACTAGGGATGAATTTTCATTTTCCACTTATCTAGTTGCCTATGAACAAGTATCATTCAGTGTATAATTTTTCAAAGAAGGTTGAGAAACACTTTTGGGCAAAAGTTATATGGAATAATGGCTTCAAACCTGTAGGAACCAAACCTGAGTCATCATACAACATCTCCAATCTTCATAGAAGGAAATCGTTTTCAGACTCAAACTTAGATTAGCAAGGATTGCATGAGGACATGCAATGGAGTAGTTGGGGGGAGATGTTGGGTGATGGAAATGACCCTTTTTTCCACTACTTTATTATTCCATTTCATCCCTTTTTCATATAGTAATCCATTCATACTATTTTCATTAATACCATATTATTCCCTTAGGAAGAAGGTAAAGAATATTATTCATTTTGTCATATTCATACATATTATATATGCAAAGTAGAGTAAGGTTGCTTTGTTTGGACATTTATTCATTAAATTAATAAGAGTTGCATGTAGTTTGAAAAATTGTTGAAACAGGGAACTTCGAGTATCATGTGTTGATACACAGTCGATCGTTGATCCACCACTTCATATCGGGTCTTATGTCAGTTGCCAGCTCAGTGGGAGAACTAAAATAGGCATGATGAATCATCCAGCTCAGTCAATCAAGAATACAATACCACATGATGAAAAACCTCCTGAATGATCGCACAATTGCATAATTTATGGAATGTAATTATTTTGATGTAACAATCTCCCTTTCTAGAATATCGTGAACAGCTTGAGAATCTTTGATTCTCAAGACTGTTTTTCATAAAGGGATCGTGTTTCCTATTCAAGGAAGATAGAATCTTTAAAAATGGGGAATTCAAACATTTGTGGGGGGGTTAAGAACTCGTATTGGCATAAGAATTATATGATAAATAGAACAGTGTTTTGTAACAATTAATTTCACAGTTAATGAAAAAATTGGAAGCTTCCAGAAATTCTTGAGCAATTGTTGTGTGATATTTGAGTTACTTCTAGTCAATTGTGAAGGAGGAAAGGTCCCACTTCCAATAGAGATCGACTTGCTCTGTTATCTTAACATTTCGATTTTGTAAGAATTTTCATTTGTTGAAATAGTTAAATAGATTTGATAATATAGATGCTTTCTTATGTGTGTTGAATTAATTGATGAATTGATTTGGTTGATGTGTGAATTCTCAGGAGAAGTGTGTGTTTTAATATCATGTAGTGTGTTTATCAATTTTTGATACACCTTATACATCTCACTAGAAGAATTGATAATGTATGGTTGAATAGATCCTTGAAGCAATTCTTGGTTTATATTGTGAGTGATTTAATTTTGCAAGAATGTTTTCCTAGATAACAATTTTCTCCTACAACAGTAGAATAAATTTCCTTCCTGCAATTGTAACTTAGGTTTATATTTTTGTAATGTAATCCAGGATTCTTTACTATAAACATAGGTATTTTCAAATTCATGTCATGTTTCTCCACTACCTATAAGAACCCGTAGCCCTGAAAAAATCACCCCAACACCATAGGAATTACTCCATTGCTCATGAGCATCCATAGTCCTAGTGGATATATTTACATGTCCTTGTGATTAGTTGAATTTTCATTCCTAATCATTTACCAATAAATGTCTTTATCATACACTTGATGGGGGGGGTGGGGAGGGGGAATGACCCCTTACAAGTAGGTGGGTATGATGTTTGTTTTTAGTGACAAGTTTATCGATTGACCATGCCTGAGTGATAATAATATCCCCTTAACTTATTTATCCCTAAATGTTTGACTTGTCACCTTTCATTATGGTTCATTGATTTTATCATGAGTGGATGGAACCCTTTATCCAACTAACTCATTAACTAGCATCTTGATTTTTAAAGCCATCAAGGATTTAGTCACTTGGAATGTTCCAAGTCCACCACTACTCTTATAGTCTTGGAAATCATTATAATTCATAGTTTTTCCCCCTCTTATTTTTTTATCATGATGGTGTAGAACATAGGAAGTTTACACAGATTGGCTAGGTGTACATTATATTCATCGACCTCATTTAAAATAAAAATTCAACAAATGTAAAATTCCATCAGTGCAATATCAACCAAAAATTCTAAAAAATAAAGAAAAATAATTGGAAGTCTAAAGCAAAATTACAAATTACAAAATTAAAAAATAAAGAAAATAAGTGTAAATATAAAGCAATGTAAGAAAATCTATAATTTCAAAAAATTAAAATTGGAATTCTAAAGAACGAAATGAAAGAGAGAATATGAATTAAAATCCTTAAAATTGAAGGAAAAAAAAAACCTACTAAATACAAGCTAGATGCCTTAGTGTCATCTAACTAAAGTATTGTTGTAGAATTTGGTCATTGAGTAGGAGGAGATCCAAATTCCCCTCCATGTTTTTCCATTACTATGTGCATCAGCCATATAACAGGTGTAACAACAGTTGTAACAACAACGTGTAACATCCAGATAAGGCACATATATCACACCTATAACAACAGTGAATATCAGTCATAAAGAGGTTGTTGTGAGAGTCTATCAAAGGCACCTACAACCGAGTTTTAATTGGCAAGAATTTAGTCCGGGTTGAGTCATTTGAAATCTCTTTAAGAGTAGAGTTTCATGGTGGAAATGTTGTAAGTGGTCAATCATTATCTTTGCAATAAAGGAAGATTTGTTTGCTATGCTTTTTATCCATGTATAGGGTTTCCCTAGGGTACTTGTGGTGTTAATATCCATTCTGGTTATTCTCTATGGTTTACATTGTTCAGTTTTGGTTATGCATCGTGAATCTAAGTTAAAAGTACAGTCAGATTTAAAACAAGCCTACATCCAATCGATCAAGCCCTAAAATGTAAAAATCACATAGGTGTATAGGTTCATCATACTCAATTATTTGTGGAGATAATCATGAAGGGGTGTTGAGTATAGAATGCCATCATAAACCATCAAGGATATATACATTCATCAAGTCATACATCTATCATGTGGAAATTAAATTTATAACCAGGAATCATCCTGAAATAAGAGTCCAACCATTACTATAAAACTCCAAATGATCTAATGTATAAGACTATAAAAAACATGAAACTGTAAATGACTATAAAAACATGCAATTGTATGAAATGTGACCTATGCTCTTCTTACTCAGTTATTTGTAGCAATCTTTGAGAAAGTAAGAGAAATCATGGATACTATGACCAAGAAAGGACTCAAACTAGATGCTCACATGCTTCATAACTAATGAGAAAACAAAAAGTAAACTTTGAAATTGATTAAACCAAGCCATGGAAGTATCGCATATAGGTGGTGTGGAGGTATAGAGTTCTTGTCCTACTTCGTCTCTCCATTTCTACAAAGCCCTAGATCTATTTTTAAATCCCAAAAAACATTAAGCTCACTACACTTGGCATTTAATGCTATGGTGCTAATGTGACCTCTATTATGTTTAGAAATTTGAGTTTCCCCTTCAATACTTATGACTCACATTTCTTTCAGGTCTAAAGGGGAAATTCAAACAAAAGTCTCAGGAAGAAGTTGTTGGTTGAAATTTGAACTAACATGTCCATGAGTAGTAAGGTGTATGTTTGTTGTTATATTTAGATTTTTACAAGGTGGATTAGGAAGAGAGGCGTGTGATCTAGGGTTACCACGGGCAGGGATCACTGTCACTAGTGATAGTGATCCCTCTTTCAGACTTGGTACCAATTGATCGAAGGCCCCACGATGTTGGCTCAACGAGTGCAGAGTTCCTGAGTCGCTCCATCTTCGGAACACTAGTTTCTCGGTTCCGGATAAGATTTTGAGGAGTACCCCCTTCAGAATCATAGGCCCGTCCCTCTCCTGCCTCCTCCGAATCTGATCCGACTCTCTCGATCTTCGGGGTCCCCCCTTGACCTTTTCCTTTTCATGGCTAATAAGATAGACCTGTCCTGGGCAGAGGATGATGATATTTGGGCCCAAGATAACCTCTTCCAGAGTGACGAGACCTATAAACTCCTCTTTGAATGCACTCGGCTTCCCACAAACTTTTCTCCCTCCTCGCCTGTGTGTCCTCCTTTTTCCCGAGATGATTTTTCTGCCCCCACTTTCTCCATAGATTCTAC
Source organism: Picea sitchensis (assembly GCA_010110895.2). Taxonomy (NCBI): domain Eukaryota; kingdom Viridiplantae; phylum Streptophyta; class Pinopsida; order Pinales; family Pinaceae; genus Picea; species Picea sitchensis. The sequence continues at coordinate 12,429 of SNQJ01S0037715.1, forward strand.
ACAACCCCCTCTCCCTGGGCCTGTTATGCCCACTGGGACCTCCTCCCCTTGCCCCTCATGGTCCCCCTTCCCACACACTGGTGCGGGACACAACAGACAAGCTGGGGCATTGGGTCGCTCGAATCGAAAGCTTAAAATCTGGAAGGTGAGACAAACTACACCGGTTTGTTCTCTTGGGCAAGAACTCGCCAAGGACAGGGTCACTAGCATTGCTAAGAGAGCACTAGTTGGAAGATTCTTCTATCTGAAGATGAAAAATACTCGCCTTGTTCGATGGGTTCAGGACTGTTGGAAACCAATGCTTGGTTATTGTCCAAGAATCATCCACCTCTCTAACCACTGGCTCATTTTCCACTTCCTGTCAGAAGTTGACCTATAGCAGATCCTCTCAACCCTTTGGATTTTGGATAGAGTAGTTCTCATGCTCAAGCGTTGGACACCAGGTTTCCATCCCTTCAAAAGTAACTTTGACAAAAGATGGTTATGGATGATTATGCCAGATTTTTCGATAGAACTATGGACTTCACCTATTCTGGAGATGGTTGCTAACACTGCAGGGAAGTTTATCTTTTTTGACCAACGCTCCCTCAACTGGTCAAATAAAAGGGCAGCTTGAGTTTTAGTCAAATTTGACACCGATCTTGGTATGCCAGACTCCATTGAGATCAGAGTGATCAAACATTCTTTCAGATAGATCCTTGATTATTGGAGAGAACCTTTTAGATGCCACCTCTATTGGTAGCCGGGACACTTAAAAAGTAATTGTTCCTCCTCCAAAGACGCCCCATCCAGCCCCTCTCTGAAAATGATTGAACCCACCCCTCCTTTCTCCCTGGATCAGGAATCCTTCCTCGGTAAGATGCAGGACCACTTCCCTACCTTCTTTCTCAAGATTTTGGTGGATGAACTCAAGCACCTCAAAGTTAATGAAGCCTGGGTTCTAGAAATCTTTGAAGATTTTTGGAGATTGCTTATGGATAAATTGGACTCCTCCATCCCCCTTCCCTCATCCTCTCCTACTTCCACCACTACACCCACTCGTCCCCCACAACATACACCTAATGTTTCTATTGTACCCTCCACCGATCCTACCCAGCCCCCACACTCGAACAACCCACCTTCCCAAACCCCTCCTCTAACTGCACTTACCCCTTTTTCTCCTAAAACCTCCACCGAGCCACCCACTCCCTCCGCCCTCACACTCATGCCACTCTCTCCTGTCCCCCTCGTGGTCACACATTCCTCCCCCTCACTCCCACCTGATCGATCCAATGTTACTATCAGAAAAACCCAGTCCAGACCCCCCAAAAAGCCCCCAGGCTCTGTAGAGGGAGGACTTGTTGGCCTTCATACTTCAGCGACGCCCCCTTTAAGAGTAGCTCCTTCTGATTGTGATCCCACTTATTATACCTCCTCGGAACTTAGAGCACACCTGTTGATCAACCCTATCACTTAATGATCATTTTATCTCTAAATCTATGTGGGTTTGGAAGCCCCACCAAGCTAGCTTCCCTCAAAAGGTTATTCTCTAAGATCAAACCACACATTGTTTTTCTTCAAGAAACCCTGGTCAGCAATGACAAGGTGAAAGATCTTTTCTTGAAGTGTCTCCCACACTGGTCCATTGTTGCCGTAGACTCTCTAGGTTGCTCTGGAGGTTTGCTTACTGGATGGAACCTGAATGTTGCAGACTTTCAATCCTTTGGCATCTCGGCTGGGATCCTCATTGAAGGTAAGCTACTTTTCTCTTCTACCTCCTTCAAACTCTTAACTTGTTATGCCCCATACAGCAATCGCGAGGCCTTCTGGAAAAAACTCTTTGACTCCGGCGTCCTTCATGAGGAAAACCTCATATTGGGTGGTGATATAAACTTCACCCTTTCCACTCATGAAGTGTGGGGTGATTCTGCGAGGATTGACCCAAAGGCTGATTTTTTTGACTCTATCATCCATAGAGCGGGGCTCATTGACCTCCATCCTTCGGTGTCATCTCCCACCTGGTGGAATAGCAGAACAGGGGCCAATGGTATCGCCAAAAGACTTGACAGGTTCCTGTTAAATTCCAAGCTGATAGGTGATCGTCTCCACTTCAGGTCCTGGGTTGAGCCATCCACAATTTCAGATCACCACCTGATTTGTCTTTCAATTGAAGCCCCCCATGACTTACGGCGGCTCCTTTCAAGTTCAACTTTTCATGGATTGGTGACCTAGGTTTCAACTCACTTGTCAAAAACACTTGGGTGGAAATGCTAGATTGGTCAAACCCTTCGGCAATTCTTCTGCTAATTGAGAAACTTAAACATTTGAAACAGGTGGTTATAAAATGGCAATTAAAGAAGCAGCAGGCTATGAAGGCCGATCTGGTACTTGTGGAGGAATATATTGCTACCCTATTCCACAATAACCCATCACATATTTTTACTGCTCAAGATTTAAACCTCCTACAGGAACTGACCCGCAAGAAAAATGAGATACTAGCACATGAAGAAGCCACCTGGAGACTCCATAGTAGGGCGACATGGATTGACAAGGGAGATAAGAATACAAGCTTTTTCCACAAATTCACTTCACAGAGGCGTAGCCACAACACTATATGGGATCTGACAGATGATGATGGTAACTCTGCCTTAACTGATTCGGAGTTACACTCGATGGAATTTAACCATTTTAGAACACAATACAAAGCTTTTGAGACTGAAAACATAGATGTCCAGCTTGATGTTTTACAGTCGGTCCCTCGCTTCTTCAATGAGTCAGACAATCAAAATCTCAAGAAACTTGTCACTCTCGATGAGCTAAAAGACACTATTGATAAAATGCCCAATGACAAAAGTCCTGGTCCAGATGGATGGACTCGGGAACTCCTCCAGCACTTCTTTGAGATTATGGGAATGGATATGCTTAACGTTGTTGAAGAATCTCACCTCATAGGGAAGATTCCTGGAGCACTAATTGCAACTTTCTTCACGCTAATTCCAAAAATCAGTAATCCTGTCAACTTCAGTGACTTCAGACCCATTGCTTTATGCAACTTCATGTACAAAGTCATCTCCAAAACTATTGCCAACCATTTAAAAGACACTCTAGCAAAGTGTATCTCTAATGAACAGTTTGGATTCTTGAACGACAGGCTGATATTCGATGTTGTGGGCATTACCCAGGAATTTCTAGATTCGGACAAGATTAAAAAACTGAACGCAGTCATCCTTAAACTCGATTTAAAAAGAGCTTATGACAGTGTAAGTTAGCAATACCTTTATTTATTACTAGACCAGATCAGACTTGACAGACTTACCAAATATTGGATTATGGGTTGCATCACCTTGGTCAACACGGCAGTGCTGGTGAATGGAACTCCAACAAACTTCTTTCGCTTCCACCGGGGACTCTGTCAGGGCTATCCTATGTCACCCCTGATTTTCCTTCTTGTAATTGAGGCACTTAGCAAAATGGTCAACCAAGCAGTAGAATCGGGTTCCTTTCAAGGACTTAAAGTAGCTCTCAGCATTCTAATCTCACACATATTTTTTGTGGACGATGTCCTCATCCTGGGATCCAGTAACATTGACTACTGGAAATCACTTAAAGTAATTCTTACAAAATTCTGTGAAGCTACAGGACTTTGCATCAACCTTCGTAAATCTGTTTTTATTGCACAGAATTCAGATCCTTTACTAAGGAGTTTCCTCCTTGCCGAATTCAAAATACAGATTGACAGTCTAGATCAGGGGTTAAAGTACCTTCATTTCTCCCTGAAACCAAACTGTTACAGAATTGGCGACTAGTCGTGGCTCATCAAAAAGATAGAGAAGAAGATTGAAAATTGGACTTTTCATTGGTTGTCCCTGGGAGGCAGACTCACCCTAGCAACATCAGTCTTACAAAGTATACCAGTCTATTGGCTTAGCCTGGCAAAGGCACCGATGTCTATCCTCCAACGCATTCAGCTTTGATTAGAAGATTTATCTGGAAAGGGGGGAAAAAAGCCACTGGTTTTCACCTTGCTAAATGGCAAAGTCTAGCCAAACCGAAAGAGTTCAATGGATGGGACATTAAACACATGAAATGGTTTTCTCTCTCCCTGGCATCCAAAACCTGTTGGAGAGGTATCTTTGGAAACAATCTATGGAATAGGGTCATCACAAAGAAATATCTTAAAGGTATTGACATCACTTCTTGGCTGTGCAGGGATGTACACTACAAAAAAATTTCCTCCATCATCTGGCAGAACTTGCTACTATCCTTACCAATAATCAAGCACTGGCTGGCTTGGAAGGTTGGGACTGGTCAGTGGGTTATACTTGGGCGTGACCCATACATTGGATGTGAGGACAACTTCCAACTATCCAATATACTTCTACAACAATTGAACAGACAAGACATCTTTAGCTTATCACAGGCCAGAGAAAACGACTCAACAGAAACACAACAAAATTGGTTGAATGCCAGTCAACTGGGTTTAAATTCAGAAAACAGTCTAGAATGGAACGTCTACACTCAAAAACTCAAGCATAGTGGCATCCAAATGAACAATGAAAATGACAAACTATCCTAGTCATGGAACCGATCATCTGGAAAAGTCACGCCCAACACAGCCTATCAATGCATCCTTTACACAAACAATATTAATGATGGTCAATGGTGGCATAAAAAATTTGGTTGGTGAAGGTAGAAGTTAAAACTATCTGCTTCATGTGGCTATGCTTAGAAGACCGATTACTCACCGGCATCAACTTCCAAAAACATGGTGGAATTGGTCCTTCAGCCTGCACATTGTGTCTAAAGGCAGAAGAGTCAGTCACACACCTTTTTGTGGACTGCCAAACCACCCAAATGATATGGGGCAATATCCTCACTTCTTTGAGAATTCACTGTGAGTGGAAGAAGACCACCATCGAAGAAAACCTCAAATTTTGGTTTCTTAAATTGCCAAACCATAAACACTTACCCTTTTTTATTATGTGGGAAATTTGGAAATATAGAAACAGAATTCTATTCGAAAATTGGACCCAGAATGTCCCCGGACTTTACCAGAAAATTATTACCTCCACACAAGAACATCCACATAAAGAGGAAGCAAATAAAACAATCGTACTACTTAACCCAGTCTACTTCAACAACAACCCTATTGGTTTCTTTGATGTCTCAGCTTCAACAGACAAGTGTGGTTTAGGTATTTACTTAAAAATCACACCCGGACACAGCATCCAAGCACATTTTGTTGGAGGTACAGGGAACAATATGAAAGCTGAGTTGATGGGATTATGGGGACTCCTACATCTTGCCACACACTTCTCTTTCAAGAAATTAATGGTGGCAAGGGACTCTATGGTCACCATTGATTGGATAAGTGACAAAGCTAACCTAGATCTAATCTACCTTAGCCATTGGAAGGATAAGATTAGCAACTTAAAGCAAGGCTTTGAAACATTAAACTTCATGCACATTCATAGGCAGTTTAATAAAATTGTTGATAGCCTATCCAAGAAATCTCTTAAGGATAAACCAGGGTGGCTATATTTTGAAGAGAATGTCAATAGAACTACAATTAGAGATGAAAAACTACATATCCTATAAGGTGACAACAACCAGAAATACCATTGGTTAAAAAGGCAATAGACAAATAAAGTATTCTCAGGTTTCAACTGGAACAGAACAGGACTATTCCATGCATGGAAGTCTGTCTATTGTAATCAGAAGTTTCATTTGATTCT
>SNQJ01S0037715.1:18189-31646 GCA_010110895.2 Picea sitchensis
GAGAAAAAAATATGAAGATTGGATAGAGTGCACATGTGTGCATGAAAATATTAAAAGAGATTTTTAAAATAGAAATAAATAAAATATGAGAGAATAGGTGTACACATAGAATGGTATCTAGAGTCTAGTTACCTTCTAGTCTAACTAGACGAAGACTCCTAATCCAACTCTAACTAAGATCAAGTTAGGAGACACATATTAAATGAGAAATTAGGGAACAAAGGCACAACTAAGAGCGAAAATAGGAACACATTGGGGAATGTGAGGAAAAATGGTTATTTAAATAAAATAAAAATGGTATTTACTTGTGCAACTTGGGGAGAGTGTGAAAAGTGTGTGGGTGAATATTACTAATTAAATTAATTAAAAAGTTAATTATTCGTGCATAAGGAATTGTTTAAGTGAGGAAATTTCTATAAATCAAATTGTGAAGAAAGGAAAAGGGATCTCTTATTCTTGGTAAGGTTATGCTCCCAAAATTATTGTGGATTGTGTTTTACTTGTGAGAGTTGGGATACCAAGCTTGAAGAAAGAGAGGAAGCTCTACCTTTCGATGTAAGCTTGGAGCTATTGTATATCCGGTTTTGTGTATGGCCCCTTTGCGGCTCGGGGGCTAAGGGAGAAGAAGAGTATCCCTAGCGTTGAATGGTAGGTACCAATGAAGACTTAAAATTAGCAAGTGGAGGAATCAGACGTTGCGCAAGATCCAGACAAAATGCCAACATCAAGTTTCCACAAATCCAGACAAAACACCAACGTCAAGTTTCAACAAATCCTTGGTTACGGTATTTTGATAATTTAGTTATTCCATTATTGAATTAAAAAGATTATGAATACCATAAACAGTTAAAAAAATTGTATAGAATAATCTTAAATTTGAAATTTTAGAGTTCGACTTATATTCCAATGGTGAATGACAATTACACATTACCTCTATACTACAGTGCATTGCAATTTTTTGTTATATTTAGAATGTCTCTTATATTATTGTTGTAATTAGCTTAAGGAAATGAAGAGGGATTTATATTAAAGCAAATTGAATAAATATATATTGATGGCATGAATGCTAAGTGATATCTGTATTAAATTTCTCCATATATGGAAATGATGTAGACGCATTCTCAATTTCAATATAGGTAATTTAAGTGTGAATAGAATGGAATCATGTATTGCACGGTCGAATTAAATTGTATTGTAATTTGGGATTGGTTTATGTATGCTTATGGTGGATCGAGTCTGACGGAGAACATTAAAATGTGATATTATATACACAGATAGAAATAGACTTCTGCGACTTCGAGTGATGAAATTATGATTCTTATTTCTGTAAAATATAATTAGAATCTGAAAAAAAAAATCGATTGATTTATGTTCTAAACTAATCCCGAATAAACGTTAGTTGAGAAATTATNCAGTTAGCTATCAAAGTAATTTTTAAATATGATTAGGTAAATGTAAAAAAGTAAACACATAAACGGATGTCTTTATAATAGCTAGGAAGTTAATGATTGAAATCATAGCCATTTATTTTGTGTGACTACTAAGAATATTCCAGACATATTTAATCATGTCCATAGAAAACTTATTAAGCACTAAACCCCTATTAAATCTGCCAGGGATGATTTTAAGGATGGAAATTTATTTTAAAATGTAGAAACCTTGGCGAATCTTACTAATCCTTCATATGCCAAACATAAATGTTTGGTGATATTTTTGTAAAAATATTCAAATTTCTAAGGATTTTATATAGTTTGTATAAAATTTTGGCGATTTTTAAGGTAAAATAATTGTATCCTATAGAATATGGGCAAATTATTTTTAGAATAGCGAATATTTTTTGGAGAAAAACCTTGGAAAATTAGCCCATGAGCAAAATTTAGCTCCTAAAATCATCCCTGAAATCTACCCATTGTCAATAGATATACACCTTTCAGCGTAATAATATTATCCTAAAAATTTTGATGTTAAATAAATGATATTAAATTATGTGGCATTATTAAATAATGCTCCAAATCTTGAGATTGTAACTTAAGGTCTACCTACAACTGAAGTAGAGTGAATAATGATTAAATTTTTATAGATTGTAATGATTATATTACTCTACAAATTATGTATAAGGATATCCACTTTATAATCACTTATGAAGTTTAATTTAAAATGGAAAAGAGAACAATACGTTTAACTATTATTTAGTTGAATTAATACATATCCACATTATAATCACTTATGAAGTTTAATTTAAAATGGAAAAAAGAACAATACGTTCAAGTATTATTTAGTTGAATTATTAATGATGTATTTTAAATGATTGACATCATTAAATTAAGTGATTTCTATTAAGGTTATATATGTAAATGGCTTAATTGTTTTAGTTGGATTAAATGAGTTAAGTATTAATGATTTCTCATCAATGAATTTAGTATGGAAATTGTTAATTAAATAAGAAATTGACTTTGACCTATTGTTATATTTAGGAATCGTATGAATATCCTTATACTCTATAAATTATGTATAAGGATATCCACTTTATAATCACTTATGAAGTTTAATTTAAAATGGAAAAGAGAACAATACGTTTAACTATTATTTAGTTGAATTAATACATATCCACATTATAATCGCTTATGAAGTTTAATTTAAAATGGAAAAGAGAACAATACGTTCAAGTATTATTTAGTTGAATTATTAATGATGTATTTTAAATGATTGACATCATTAAATTAAGTGATTTTTATTAAGGTTATATATGTAAATGGCTTAATTGTTTTAGTTGGATTAAATGAGTTAAGTATTAATGATTTCTTATCAATGAATGTAGTATGGAAATTGTTAATTAAATAAGAAATTGACTTTGACCTATTTTTATATTTAGGAATCGTATGAATGTCATGACAATAATAAATTATATTAATGATTAGATAGCGAGTAGTTAAAATAAATTATTGAAATTATTATAATTAAATATTTGCGTTTCCAATTAAATTAATCAAGGTGTAAGTTGCTCAACTATAAATAAATAAAATGGTAGATGTTTAAGTTACTTGATTTGTGTGTTTCATCACTAGTTAGAAAAATTCTAGAACTAGCGTAGGCAATAAGCAGTTCTTGATGTAATGCCATTGTTCATTCTTTGTGTAGATGCAATATTATTTATTTTACCTGCTTATTATTGATGGAATTTATTGTGTTATGATTTTGTACTTTACTGTTAAAATCTAGTTGTGAGTCTAGGTTAGAAGTTGGTTATGGGATTAGATATCTCCTTGTTCCTTAGAACAGTGGCCAGTCCTCAGAATTTTAATGGTCAAAATCAATCAGACAAATCCTAGACTTGAGCGTTGATTATGTGTCTTAGAGGTCCTAACCTTGCAGAGTAGGATGGCAGATAGATATCTATTGTTATCCTTATGTGTTATGGTTGATCTATGGATATAGAAATGTTGTATTTGATTTTGTTGTGTAGTGATGTGATGAGATAGAATGTGTAATTTTATGTATGTCGCATGTCACTTATTCTAACTGTTGTTTAAAAAATAAAAAATCCCATTTACATTGATGACGTAACTGAAGAGTCGTTACACAAAGTGGCACTGACATGTTGCAGTTTAATATGGCTTGTGGAGAACTAGTGAGGGTGCATATCCTATTTGTTAATGGAAGATGATAATAAAGTTTTGATAAACATCTATGGGTTAGTGTATTAACCATGCTTGCTCAAGACTACATGAATCTATTCAAAAGAGTTCATTGTGAGAGTATAGTGTATGATTTAATAAAAGATATTATGGTGAGAGAGCCAACTACATTGTTCTCAATGTATGATGAGCGAGATAGAGAGAGAGAGTCGACTTATTTGTTGGAAATGTATTGTGAGCGATAGAGAACCAATTGTGTTGCTTACAATGTATGGCATTGGCAAGAGCTATTGTTGTGCACCAGTGTTAATACCACTAGCTAGAGTGTGCATATCGATTTAGCTTCCTTATACCATTGATCTATGGGTGTAGTGTTTCCTCATGGGTGTAGTGGCTAAAGATTGTGTATGTTTCCCATACCTTGATTAGGTTAATGGCTACAACCCATAACCATTTCTTAGCTTTCCATAACTGAGTTGTATTTCCAAGTGCCTAAGAAGCATGGCATCTTGTTTCACCCTATTGTTGTAGTTGATCTTGTTGATGTTACTATAGTTAAGGTTGTTGTAGTTGAGAATGTAGATTCAATTGATGGTGATATGCTCAAGGTTGTTTCCATGAATTTTTTTGAGTCAGGGCCACTTGATAATACAATGTTATGGTTGAGTCTATATTGGCATTGCACATTGTTAGGATTATGTTGTTTGTATTGTAGGTTTTTGGAGATACCGTTTAAATGAAGGATCTTGTTGTGACTTGTGTTTTTCATATGCATGTTGGTTCTACTACTTTGTTGTAGAACCGACCAACGAGGTTTTTACCCAAAAATTTCAAAACCTTGTCCAAGGAAATTTCAAACCGAAAATTTCAAAACCTTGTCCAAGGAAGATGGGGACCAAAAAGAGCTCATAGAGTCAAAAAAGGGGACAATGGGAGGGGAGGGCCTACGAATCTCGCAGTTAGTCTTATGAGGGTGGAATTAACAGGCCCGAAGAAAACCTTAGACTGTTCCTTCTTAACTTAATAGCACCAAACAATATTTTGGGACCATATGAAGTATTTCCTTCCTGCAATTGTAACTTAGGTTTATATTTTTGTAATGTAATCTAGCATTCTTTACTATAAACATAGATATTTTCATATCCATGTTTTGTTTCTCCACTACCTATGAGCACCCATAACCCTGACGGAATCACCCCAACACCATAGGAATTACTCCAGAGCATCCATAGTCTTGGTGGATATATTTACATGTCCCTGTGATTATTTTAATTTTCATTTCCAATCATTTACCAATATTAAATATTTCTTTATCATACACTTGATGGGGTAAAAAAGACCCTTTACAAGTAGGTGGGTATGATGTTTGTTTTTAGTGATAAGTTTATCGATTGACCATGCCTAAGTGATAATAATATCCCCTTAAGTTATTTAGCCATAAATGTTCGACTTGTGACCTTTCGTTATGGTTCATTGATTTTATCATGAGTGGATGGAACATTGTCATATCCAATCATAACACTTAATCATAACAAGATTTAAAATCATACCAATAATCATAGCAAGGTGTCCAATAATATAAATAATAATAACAAGGTATGCAATCATATCAGTAATCATGATCATAGCAAGGTATCTACCACATATATACATCTTCAATAATAATATGAAACCAATCAATGGCAAGGTGTCCAACACAGGTGCATACATATCATTAAATATCTCTTTAATAGGGCATCAACATATGTATGCATCATATGAGGGTGAATTATATATATGCATCATATGAGGGTCAATTGGCATGTGTGGCATGCATGCATGTCAAGTGGCATGGAAGCATAAACAAGTGTCATGCATGCATAACAAGTGTCATTCATGGCATGCATGCATATCATGCATGGCATGCATACATGTCCATTTATAGGTTGATTTGGCATGGAATGCAGTGCCAAGTCACTTAAGCGAGTTGGATTTCCAAGTCAACATGTTAACTCTGTTCAAGTTGAAGTTCCAAATTTAGTTCAGTTCAATTCAGTTCTAACTAAGTCACAGCTTCAGTTCTAAATCGGGATTAAAGAGTTAAGTTTAGTTGTGGATACATGCAATACCTTGGGTTATTTTAATCCACTCTTATCCTCCTTTAAGTAAGCAATCAACCCTCATTCTAAATAACTATATACAGGTTGCGTATGAGTGAGAGAAGGCAGGTGAATATCAGTAAAGAACTAGAGCGTATAGCAGTCCAGGAAAACACATATATCAATCCCATATCTGAGCATAAATATCATTCCAAGATAGAGGAAAATAAACAGGTGTAACAGCAGCTGTAACAACAGCATGCATTAGCCATGTACCCGACGTAACAGCCATTGTAACATCAATTTGCATCATCCATATAACAGGTGTAACAATAGTTGTAGCAGCAACATGTAATAGCCAGATAAAGCGCATATATCAAACCTATAACATCATCGAATATAAGTCATAAATATGTTGATGTGACAGTCTATCAAAGGTGCCTACAACAGATTTTGAATCAGTAAGAAGTCAGTCCGGGTTGATTCATTGGAAATCTCTTTAAGACCATAGTGTCATGGTGGAAATGTTGTAAGTGGTCAATCATTATCTTTGCAATAAAGGAAGATTTGTTTGTTTGGTTTTTTCTCCTTGTATAGGGTTTCCCGAGGGTACTTGTGGTGTTAATATGCATGATGGTTATTCTTTATGGTTTACATTGTTCAGTTTTGGTTATGCATCATGAATCTAAGTTAAAAGTACAGTCAGATTTAAAAGAGTAGTAAGCATTGAAATGCCTATTGCTCACAAAGTGGCATTGACATGTTGCAGTTGAAGATGGATTGTGGAGAATTAGTGAGGGTGCATATCATATTTGTTAATGGAATATGATTATAAAGTTTTGATAAACATCTATGGGTTGGTGTAGAAACCATGCTTGCTCAAGACTACATTAATCTATTCAAAAGACTTCATTGTGAGAGTATAGTGTATGATTTAATAAAATATATTATGGTGAGAGGCAACTACATTGCTTTCAATGTATGGTGAGTGAGAGATAGAGATCCGAATTCTTTTCTAGAAATGTATTGTGAGCGAGAGAGAACCAATTGTGTTTCTTACAATGTATGGCATTGGAAAGAGCTATTGTTGTGCATTAGTGTTAATACCACTAGCTAGAGTGTGCATACCGATTTAGCTTCCTTGTACCATTGATGTATGGGTGTAGTGGTTCCTCATGGGTTTAGTGCATAAAGAGTGTGTATGTTTCCCATACCTTGATTAGGTTAATGGTTGTGACCCATAACCATTTCTTAGCTTCTCATAACTGAGTTGTATATCCAAGTGCCTAAGAAGCATGACATCTTGTTCCACATTGTTGTTGTAGTTGAGCTTGTTGATGTTACTATAGTTAAGGTTGTTGTAGTTGAGAATGTCAATTCAATTTATGGTGATATTATCTAGGTTATTTCCATGGAGTTTTTTGAGTCAGGGCCACTTGATAATACAATGTTATGGTTAAGTATATATTGGCATTGCACGTTGTTGAGATTATGTTGCTTGTATTGTAAGTTTTTGGAGATACCGTTGAAATGAAGGATTTTTTTGTGACTTTTGTTGTTCATATGCATGTTGGTTCTACTACTTTTCTATAGAATCGACCAACGAGGTTTTTACTGAAAAATTTCAAAACCTTGTCCAAGGAAGATGGGGACTAGAAAGGGTTCATGGAGTCAGAAAAGGGGATGATGGAGGGTTTGTGACTCTTGCAGTTAGTCTTATGAGGGGGCCATTAACAATCTCGAAGAAAACATTAGACTATTCCTTCTTAACTTAATAACAATAATATACCAAGCAATATTTTTGTTTTTCTTGATTCCCTAACAACTTATGGTATACCAGGATACATTAAATTCATTTAAACTAAAACAAAAAAAACTAAATGAAATCATGTGTTACCTATTTTGGCATCTCATTGTTTATCTAGCTCATTCCTTGCTCCTCCTCTATCACTCTAGCCATCAAAGGAAATCTCACAGGTTATTCTCCTTTATGCTCATCCAGCAAGGGAACTCTCACAGTTGGTCACTCTGCATTGGGTTCTTCTCCGACTAGATCTCTCACTCTACGTGGGGTTGGGGACTCTCACAACCCATCAGTAATTTGTGCATTGATGACCCACAACGCCATTCCTGCTAGTTAAACCTAGCGTGGACTGAGAACAAACTTGAAGCCAAAAGCTCTCGTCAAAAGAAAAAAAATATTGTGCAATTTGCGTTCATGGTAGCTCTATGTTTTTGAAACCCGAGAACAAAACAAATAATCACCATCACTGATAAAACTTCACATTTGATAAAATTTTCTTTGTATTTCCAAGACATCATCATTTTCTTCCTAGAAACCACTAGAATGCATTTTAACATTGGTCCCATTCACATTAATTATTTGATAGTCTTGTTGTTTGATTGTCGAATTGTTTGTGTGGGCCATGTTTGAGTCTAACAACCCTCCCAGAACCATCAATGAATGCATCTAGTATAACCATGTCAAATTACAGTCCATACAAGCACAAATTGGAAAAATTTCAACATTGGTGCCATTCATATTAATTATTTTATAGGCTTGTTGTTTGATTGTTGAATTGTTTGTGTGAGTCATGCTTAAGTATGGAAATCCTCCCATGTCGTCATTGTATGAGTCTAGTCTAACCATGTCAAATTTCAGTCCATACAAACACAAATAAACAAACCAAATACATTGATATAATGGGAAATAACTATAAAAATGTGGGTGAATATACTTTCCCTTTTATCTTTTAAACCAAAGGCTAAATCAGTTTCCATTTCTGTAAGATCAGGAAATTCATGTCGATAATGATGTGTTGTTTTAATCATCTTACTGACCCCTTCCCATGATAACCTACCATAGTATTATTCAAATCGTTCTATCCAATACTCCATCCAATCAAGAGTGTTTGCAATGTATAAATGTAGAGCATCCCACTCTGGACCAACTATATGAAAAAATAATAATTGAATATCAATAATTACCTATCATTGGAAAATTTTAATATAGTTGATGGAATAAAAATAAATGAATGAGTATGATAATATAAAATTGAAAAATTAAATGTATAATATATTAAATCTACAACATCTAATTACCTTTCATGGTCCTCATTCTACCTTTATCAAATATGACCTCCCCTTCAAATTTGTTGATGGAGTCGAGATGCCAAATGCGAGGCACATTCATATTTTCTATTAATTTAGGAAGATATTGACTAATATACGCCATGCATTGATATGTCATATAGACCTCCACCATAGAACCCTCGGGGTGTTCTCTTTGGCACCTGAACAGCCGTTGGAAACGTGGAATTTTGGGAATATAACAAAGAACTTTGCGAGGCACCTTTTTTGTTGCTTGACCAGTTCGATATCTACTTATTTGATTATCTTCATGATAAAATGAGGATGAATATATTCATTAATATCTAGCCTCATTCCTACCTATTCTTGCATCCTTGATTTTTAGATCTTTGGCCCCCATTGGTAAAGAACCGAACTACTAGTTACAAATCAAGTATCAAACCAATGGGAGATACTTAGATCCAATCTAGGATCATTATATGCTCACTCCAGTTCTTGTTGTTCTCGATTTTGGAATAGTCTCCCTTTATATATGGGCTATGAGTTCTAGTATATAGGGTATATCTGCATTTATAGGAGCTTCAATTCTCATGCTTATTTTCATCGTTGGTTCAGTCCATGCATGGAAAAAAGGAACATTGGAATGTTTCTTAGTTTCCGAGTATTCGGGGGGGAGGGGGAGGAGGGAAGTACAAAATAACATACAGTCAATGATCAATTCTATAGAGTTACCTTTACTCAATCAAACAATTTTGAATCCATGTATTTCAACTACCCCAAATGATTCCTCGAACGAATTGGGCCAGAATCTCCAGTTTATGGTCGATCCTTTACAGGCATGTGGTTCCATCGAATTCACTTAATTAATTGGTTCATTATTCAACTCCCATCGTTATGGTATGGTACCAAGATCTGGTCCTGGACAAGCTTACATCATTGTAACGGAAAGGACTGTGACCATGAAAAAGGCTCCTTCTGTAGAGAGATTGATTATATAAACAAATGTTTGAACCAAACCAAAATATGTAGTTTCCATGGGAGAATGTACTATCACAAAGGAATGTTTGGTACAGATTATTATAGTACCATTCACGGATTAGAGAAGTTAATTCATGTGGATGTCTATTCGTCAGGTTTCCAACCTAAACCAAAGGCTATTGTAGATTCTATAATGAAACTTCGGGAAAGAAAAGAGAGCTTGATGGATATATGAGTACAGAGCTCCAACAAGAAAAGAATACAATATTTCACGATAATTCATAGGTTTTATCATGTTAGATTCAATATTCATACTGGGAACTATGATCAAAATTTATTACATCAATATTTTGAACCTCAATTCGAATCTACTTTTGAAATATCCTCTGAAAGGTTTAGATCTACTTCAACCCTCCAATTCTATTGAATAATACATCTCATTTCAGTTCAGACATAATGGGATGAACAAATTATGACTAGTATTGGAGCCTCTTATCCATTCAATTCTTCCATATCTGAGAATATGGAAGAGGGATGAATTAACGAATCAAAATATTG
Source organism: Picea sitchensis (assembly GCA_010110895.2). Classification (NCBI taxonomy): domain Eukaryota; kingdom Viridiplantae; phylum Streptophyta; class Pinopsida; order Pinales; family Pinaceae; genus Picea; species Picea sitchensis. The sequence goes on from SNQJ01S0037715.1 coordinate 28,529, forward strand.
TATTGACGCATCGATAATGATATATCGTGCACATGATATACGAGAACCAAAAGGAGGATTTGATTGATTTTATAATAGATCTTATAATAGATTCTATTCCCACCATAAAATCTTACCCTCTGAGTTCTCGATCCTACTTTTTTATATTTACGAGAGTATCAAGATTCAATTGGAATGGACATGGAGGGACAATATAAGAAAAAAAGAGGGAGAGAACATAATAGATTGATTCATCTATATATTTTGATTGGGGTGTCTCCATATGTACATATACATACGTATCTGTCAATATCCATGTATATGGATACATGGATATTGACATCTTGCCAGGAACCAGATTTGAACTAGTGGCAAGAGGATTTTTAATCCTTTTCTCTACCAACTGAGTTATCTCAACTCTTCCATATGTATCATCTTGGTACAAGGTTTTCACTTGTGTCAACTAAAAATAAGGAAAAAAGGATTTTTCCAGTTTTGGAGAAAGATCTTTGTTTTCCATATAAAAGAATTCCAGTATTTGTATGGGTTATACTATTCTTTCTTCTTTCTGACACTATTTGTTAATCGAATAAGGATTTTTTATGTCTTGTTATCTATGATGTCCCGAGAATAGCCCTAGAAAGGAGTGACTTAGTAGTCTATATGTTCCCGTAGACTATAGTCAGGCACAAATAGGGAACAAGGGAAGAAATAAGGGTCAATAAATGGCTAAACGATGAATTAATCCAAAAAGCATAGGAAAAGTCACTTAAGCCAAAGTCAACAGAGAAATAGAAGAAAAAGGTGTTAAAGGGGGACATAATTAATTAATCATTCAACTTAGGAGGAAAGGTGCCTAGCTTAAGTGATTTCAACAACAAATTAGATCATGGGAGGCATAAGAAGAGGAATTCAACCTAATTCCTCATTATGTTATGATTTTGAGTTGAGAACAAGTTCCAGAGGAGGAAGTCGAAATCTTAGTTGTTTTTTGGATTTCTGGAGGAAACCACCACCCAAATCGGTTTCGGTGTTGGAAGAGAGACCCTATCATGTCGGAGATACCATCCAGGTATTTCATTGTTCCATATTAGGAGTATTCAGACCCAATTCATTCAATGCGCATTATAGTTGATGAGGGAGTAGGGGTTTGAGAGACAGTTTTGTGTAGTTGGTCAATCTCAGGTCAAATCCAGTTGGATCCTTCCAACCCAGTGAAGAGGGACACAGGGTGCTTCATTTGAGCTATCATTTTTCCAATTCCGATGGAGGAATCCACCAGGGTGCACCATTTTTTCATTTAGGGTGCAGCTTCTAGATAAGCACATTTAGGGATCCAGAGAGTTCACCAGTCTGTAACCAGAGAAACCCTTCTAACCCAGTACAAAGCATAAAAGGGTACTCATTTTAAGCCATACATTGCCAGATTTTGATGGTGGAATCACTGGGGTCCAGTTTGATCAGTAGTGGACCGATATTCAGTCCGACAATTACCAAGAGGAGTTGTCAATGCAGGTCACATCTTTTGGGACAGTTTCCAAGAAGATCAGATCAGCATTTCCAGCAAGTCGAACTTTCCAAACATTTGTAGTAGTTGTCATGAGTATCTGAGATTGCATCCAGCCGATCTGTGCATGCATGTTGTTGATTCTTCCCATTCTCCTGTATACGTATATTTATTGTTATTTTTCATTCTATTCCAATGACGATCAACTCTTATGACATATAGTTGATGATTATTTCATGTATTTCCTACATGCACATTGTATTTCCGACTATTATCCATAATACATGCTATTGAGTGGTGTTGGTTCATTTATTTTGTATGCATCATATATTATACTCAATCACTTAATTATATGACACACACATGAAAAAATACCAAGTATGTTAAAAACGTAACCAAAACACATCCATAAACCCCCAGAGTATCATATCTATGAGTTGAGATAGCAGTTTCAGCAGAGTTTATCTAGATCCATTGGATCATGGATATTTCATTATCAGGGACCTCGTTTAAAAATAACATGTCGTCTGAAAAATTTACCAAGGCTCACTAGTAAAAGACCCAAAAACAAAAAGAATTCTATGAACTAGTCTTCTTCCAGGAAAATATCTCAATATCGTATCCATCCAGAAGAAAAACAAAAATTGTGTTTTCATTACGGACTAATGGAGCGACAATTACTGAAATATGTTCGTATTGCTAGAAGAGCCAAAGGATCAATGGGCCAAGTCCTATTTCAATTACTTGAAATATGTTCAAATAATATTATTTTTCAATTAGGTATGGCTCCCGCCATTCCCGTTGCTAGACAATTAGTTAATCATGGACATATCTGGGTCAATGACCATATGGTAGATATACCAAGTTACCCTTGCAAACCTCAAGATGTTATTACTATAAGAGATCAACAAATATTGAGATCTATTATTAGGAAGAATCTAGATCTGTTCCAGAGGGATAAATTTTCAAATCATTTGACTTTTCATTCATTACAACATAAAGGATTCATCAATCAAATAATATATAGTAAATGGATCAATTTGAATATTAATGAATTGTTGGTCGTAGAGTATTATTCCCGTCAATCTTGAATTGAGAATGAAATGAAAAAGAAGGGTTGGGTTGTTGGACATTTGGAAATTATGTTCTTCTCCCTTCTTACTGGATTAAATCTAGTAAATTCTCAAGTAAAGGATCAACATCATGAATATCATCCTCGTTGTCCTCATCCATTGGAGAAAATGTGTCTTGGATCAATCTATGTATCTCATCTTCCTGATTTGTATCAATAAGGTTATCTCTATCCATATAATCATTAAGAAGTCGATATTCAATATCTTGATCTCCATGTTCCTCACCTTGTAAAGTAGTATTTCTACTACTACTTGGAAAATAACTCTCTAGTGGTCGACATTTTGGGGGCATTGTCTTTATATTTACAAACAATGTATTATAATTAGTGTGTATAGGACATATATTAAAACGATAAAACATTTTACAAATACATGACATGATCACTATTACAAAGAATACATTGTTGGAAGAATGATTGTTGTCATTGATGTCAACCCTAGTCATGGGTTTTGGACCGCAAGATTGATAAAGGTATTTGGACATGAAGGGAAATGCACA